>CM052200.1:3640845-3711942 GCA_028455805.1 Lasioglossum figueresi
TGTGAAACTTATAGTTTCAAAGATATCTGAGGTGCTAATAGTTACTGTCCCACCCTGTATAGTGGTCCGCGGGACAGTGTAATCCCACGGTGGAGCGATAAAGAATAAATCAATCTGTTAGCTCGATTTTTCAGTTGATTCGTGTAACAGCCGCAGCAGAGTTGCAGGGAATTAAGGAAGGTGTTAGATATTCGGCTAAATGAACATTTCTGAGCTTCACGTGTCCAAACCTCGGGACGCGATGTTGGAGTTAACTCTGTTATCCATAAACTTGCGCCAGGAATCAGGAAAACTTTCCAATGTACATATAAAGCCTAGGACCGCGTGCACAAAGGTATATGGTAATAGTAGTTGTTGAAAACAGGAGATTCACGGTCAGACAGAGCGGGAGAATAGAACGTCAATACAGATGCTCGTTACACCCTGATATGCCAGTGCCAACAAAGCAGCTCTGACTGCTGGTTGAATGCACCGGCATAACTAACATAAGCAGAGTCTCTAACAGTCCAATCAGGACGGCCCAACAAAGATATTGCTCTGTCTATTGTGTAAACTGCACCGCGCACGATAGCGCGCACGGTCTTTTCAGGCTGGCCAATCGGAACGTAATTTCCATTACTTTGTCCGTGTATATACAATTAACGACAAACTATGCGTAAATTGCGACGTTGTTGCTCTCATACGCGTCCACGTGCCGCACAATCATCGGTGCTTGAAACAGCAATTTTATACCGATCGTGTCGACGAGCTTGCTGAAATAAAACAAACCACGCTTTGCGAATAGCCGCCGAAAATTTGTTGATTTCGCCGATAAACTATCCTTTTTATATCTGACTCGTTCAAATGGATTTCTTTTTCAAAATCATATTGATTATTATTATTATTTATTATTATTTACTTTATACGGAGCGATGTCCTTTTATACAAATGTATGCAGTTTATACAGTATAACCAATATACATAAAAACCTTAATCTCTTAAGTACTTAACCTAAAATTAACATACGTATGGACCGCGCGAAACTAAGCAAATACAGGTACTATTAACAAATAGTACTGCGCAATTTTGTTTTGAATAATAACAAGATGTGTTAGTGATATCGGCGCAACGGTTCGATCAGAGATACAAATTAAAGCAATATTGCTAGCTTAATTAAGCTTTCAACGTTTCGATCCCAATATAGATCCTTTTCAAGAAAGAAGAAAAAACTGCGTCTGTAAATTTCAAATAGAGGTTTTAGCATGGTTTTCTGTTTTGTTTTCTGTTACTATTAACCTCGTGTCTGTGCCACAGTAACCTGTGCACCGGCATAGAAACAACATGTGTCTTTACATGTCATTTTGTCCTTAATTTTTTTCATAAAGCAGGTTGGTAATTTCATTACTGTATTTTAATCATGTATTTAAAATTGTTCAGCACATTAATACTAAAACCTCTATTTGAAATTTACAGACGCAGTTTTTTCTTCTTTCTTGAAAAGGATCCATATTGGGATCGAAACGTTGACAGTTTAATTAAGCTAGCAATATTGCTTTAATTTGTATCTCTGATCGAACCGTTGCGCCGATATCACTAACACATCTTGTTATTAGCAACCTTACGATCGATAACAAAACACATTTGTTTTGAATGCCTGTAACGTGCCATTAAAAAAATCAATATTCTTATAAAATATGTTAGAGCCAGCAATAATGCGATTTAATGGATTTATTACTCCATATGAGGATTTGGATTTCATTGTTTGAAATCCTGCTCTCGTTCTCAAAACACATTCAGGTACATAGAAATTGATTTGCCTCAGGAATGCGGGACAATCTATATTATTGTTTATTAAATTAAAGATAAAGCTCTGGTCGGTAACTGTTCTACGATCAGATAATGTTTCAAGATTAACTGTGTTTAATATTACAGAGTAATTATGATCAAAGATAGACATTGGGTTCTTTGTCTTATATGCACAAAACCTGAGGAATTTATGCTGCACCCTCTCTAGCATGATTTCATATTTAACGCTTTTCGGAGACCATATAGTTGAAGCATATTCCAACCGGGGACGGACAAGGGTAATATATAGCAACCTAAGTGTATGGATAGAATGAAATTCTGTGGAAAAACGAAGTATGAAACCGAGCATTCTTGAAGCGGAGTTGACAATGTGGTGAGAATGGTTGGAAAAGTCTAAGGTAGAGGAGAAGTGAATTCCTAAGTCTTTAACTTCAGTTATTGAGGATATAATACAGTCATCGAGACGGTAAGGATATATAAGAGGTACAGAACGACGGGAGGACCGCATAATATGGCATTTTTTAATGTTGAGATCCATACCGTTCCTGTGACTGGTGAGTCTCGGAAACGATCCAGGTCTGCTTGTAATTTGGAAGAATCATCCCGAGACGAGATGATACTAAAGATTTTTAAATCATCTGCAAATAGGAGAAAATTACAGTGTTGAAAAATGGTGGTTAAATTATTAATTAATGAACATTATAAATAGAAGAGGCTCCAGGTGGGAGCCTCGAGGTACTCCAGATATAACATTTACTGGGGATGATAGGCAACCGCATATACTTATAATTTGTAACCGGTTTTTAAGGTAACTTTCTAGCCATGCCAATAGATTACCTTTGCAGCCCAAAGCAGAAAGCGTATCAATTAGAAGGGAATGATTTACTGTGTCAAAAGCTTTATAGAAATCAGTAAATATTGTGTCAACTCGAAGATTGGCATCCAAAGAGGATGAGACAAAATTGCAATACATTGTTAGGTTTGTGGTTGTCGATCGCTTATTTACGAAACCATGTTGCTGTTCACATATAGAAAGAGAGACAGAGGAATATAACTTATCAGTGACAATTTCTTCAAAGACTTTGGACATCGCACTAATGATATTTATAGGTCTAAAGTTTTCAACATTAGATTTGTCACCGCTCTCAAATATATTGATAGGAATTCGCAAAGAAATTTTTTAAATTAGAACCGGCGATGTATCCAAACTTTTTACAATATTTGAAGAGAAGCGTCGATCACCGAAATCGATCCTTTCGTAGTCAATAACGGAATAAATCGGGCATCGCCGATCCACAGGGAAACGAGGATCCGTTTGGTCCAACCCTGATCATCCGGCAGCAAAGGTAACCGAATTCCGGCATCGAAATTTCCCTTTTCGGGCCTCCTTTGCTCCGTTCATTTCCTCGAGATTCACCGAGTCGAACATCCTGAACGAATTGCAGAGAAGACCCTGGTGGTAGTCATGTCGATCTACAGGAGCAAGGGGACGGAGTGTTGTCCGAGACGGCTTATGCTGCGTGTCCACTTGAGAACACTTCTCGAGGATGCCTCTCACTTCTGTGTCCTCTTCAAACTATATCTCGGTTGGTTTTATGTCACGTGTCAACTCGAAAGTTCTACCCTCGAGAATAGAACTAGTGTACACGGGGACCGGGGAGAGGTGAAGCATTCCATGACTTACATTCGAATAAAGCTGTAGTAACACTGTAAAGCTCGAGTAATGTCCTCTACTGTCAGGTATTATGGTCCAATACCTTCTCCGAGACAAATCGATTCTATGCACCAGCATAAACACCGGTCACAATCCAGCTAATGGGTTTCTCAGTATCTCCGAGGCACAAAAGTGCCCAGCGCAAACATCCTTGCAAACAGAGGAGTCAAGACGCTTCTTCCGCTTTGATACCTTGATTTTATCGGAGCTGGCTGTTAACAGTGATATCTGAAGGTGTGGACCAAGCTTTGGATACCCCATTGAGATGCTGATAGGTCCTCCATAGAATCCTGAAGGCGAAAGGGATCGGGAAAGATTCTCATGACTAACTTAGTAACTGTCTCCTTTTCTTTCTTTTCTCTGCCCACAAAATGTTTTCCAGCCGCCATGGTTTGACTACATGTCCTTCAACCTTCTCACTATTTCTAGAACCGTAACTCATTTTTCTCATGAATGCGTAAAATCCGCAGTCTAATAATTCTGCAGACTTTGTCAAAAAGTAGAGTCCTGCAGGTTATGCAGGTGTGCACAAAGGGTAAGAACAGAAGCGGTCTAACTTGAAATTTAATTATCTAATTCTGAATTGCTCATAAAAATATTGATCACCGGACACTGGTGTCCACTTCTCACACAGAGATAGCTACTGTCTAGAATTACAAGCGCGTGCTGCTGAAGCTAAAGTAGACTCTCAGGTTGATCTAAAGCAGTAGTCTGGCACAGTTTCGCACTTTAAAGGCGAATAAACGAGTTTGCAACTGGCGAGGTTCTACTGTAGTACATAAAATTCAACTGTACTCCACTTCTATTCAACTATTTCGTAAATCTATTTTCCCGTTGTTAGTTCGTCGAAAATTCGCTGTAGCCTCTCTATCGAAGGTCAATTTCGGCGCGATGGAACTCTCAAGTCGACTCGCAGCTTTAGCCCCCGGATAGAGCTGGACATCGAACGGTGGAATGGAGGAATAGACGATGAGAAAGAACATTCTGAGAGGTGTAATTACAGGGCTACGCGTCGGTACTATGTAGTCGGTCAGTTTTCCCCGTTCATGCGCGTTCCGCGCCGTTCTCCGTCGAAGAATTTACGGGATAAATCATAGCGGTACGAGGCGGAAAACAATTAATCGTGTATGCAAACTCTTTTTTCGGCTCTCCGGACTCGATTCCCCCATCGATCTCGTCGAACGGTTCCACAGACACGGAGGTGGATGTATGAAGAAGACAGAGGGACAGAGTGACAGAGGGACAGTGGGACAGAGGGATCAGAGGGGTACAGAGCTCTAAGTCATTTTCGCCTGGCCGTCAAATATTGAGTAGCTTTTAACGGCGCGTGTCGCTTGCCCGGCAAACAGGGAACGGTACACACAGGCGAAACAGGGGGCCGATCCTTTTCGCGAAGCAGAAAAAAAATGTACGCGTCGCTGCGGAATGCATAAACGATGAACCGAGGCCGCTTGCATCGCGTCGCATGCGATGCATCCGCGGCAGGAATATTGTTTCGCGATCCTCCGGAGCCTTTTGCCGGTCGTTTAACGGTTTTCTCGCGACGGACAAGATTTTATAACTATCCTCCGTTGTTCTAATTGGATAGACAAGCGGGCGAAAAGACAAATTGGCTTTATTGATCCGCCTCGAGTCCTCGCAAGGGAAATTACGCCGTCTCCGATCCGTTGAAAAAGCTTGACCGCAATTGTGGCACCGTGAGAGCCGAGGGAGCTTCTCTATCGGCTCCACTTGTCATCGTGCCTCGTCCCATATTCATTGTCTCGATCGCTTAATAGACGCGCAAAGGGACATTAACGTTCGCCAAGTCATTAAACGTGTTAATGGAAATGTATGCATAAAGGAGATAAGAGGGGAGGGGAGCGTCGAGGGACGGAAAGACGGTGTCCATAAATCTTCCGATGATTATCGATTCATTGGTGACCAGGGATTCCTTACTTCGGCCTGTTACCTGATAAATTAATCTTAGACAAAGTTCCCGTAACCGAACTTAATGGATAGTCTCTGGCGGCGGTCGTGGATCGGAATTGACAACGGCGACCGCGGTAACGTATGGCTTCATAACTTTGCATTAACCGTGTCAGGATCTGCCAGTGTTTCTGTTAAGATTACATGGATTTTCACTACATCGACGCGACTCCTTCGCTGCATTTCGACCCTCTTCCCCAAGAAAAGATTCATGTGAAGCTGATTTTTAGGCAGATGCAAGCAGTTGCTCCATTACCAAGCTCACACGAAAATCTCTGCAGACTTAACAGTTTTCGACGGCTTATCGTTTTCCTGCTTCCCGTCAGAATGGCGAAAGTAACGTCGTTACTTTCAGGTCGCAGGATCACAGGATGGTGTCCGATGCCTCGTTACCCAGGGGTCAATGGAATGCGGAATACGTGCCACGTAAGCAGGTGGGCAGACGCCAATTTGCTTCCCCTCGACGGCCTCGACTCGACGGTGAATAGAAATCTTTAAATTTTCTGGCCTAGTTCAGAACGCATTTAGGCCAAGGACTTTTTCACCTACGATTCCCAGACCAACCCCGAGCCGGGTCGCCACGAAGTTTTCATTGTGTTCGGAACTCTGGCACCAGTTTCTGAAGTATTAAACGTCATCGCTAGAGCGCGGTCCTTTATGAGTTTACGGCACTTGCAAATTCGCGAAAGACGAAGGAGACGTTAACACATATCCGGCTGGCAGTTCCTTCTTTAGCCTTCTTTCTGGCCTTTCATTCATTTTCATGAATTAGTTTAGTTCGTGTTGATTCGAAGAGTTATTTTGAAATTTTTGAAATGTACTTTAAGTGAATGAAACTTGCAGTATAAATATTAATACAGTTAATTGATCCACGAATATATACACTTTATAATATGATAAAGATATTATTCCAAGTACGAGATAAGAAATAGAAAAGTAAGCAGAAGTTGCAGTAATAGTATTAAGAACGTAATTAGAGCAGTAAACTCATTCTACGAACGCTGTTATGCATACCAGAAAATGAGGAGTACGAGGCTAATTATAAATGTAATAGTAGAGGGTTGTTTAAAAAATGTTTAACAATGCGTGTCTATCTAGCAGCATATTTAAATTGAACAATGGCAAAAATTTACGACAATGATGAGATAGCAATGGTGTCGACCAAGTTTTGCAGATTGAATATTATCCTCGATTCTGAAAAATTTTAATCTCAAGAGCCTACACTTAAATCTTATCTGTGACGACTCACAGTGGTTCGTGAATCTAATATTTAAATTTTTTTATGACTGAGAATCCGGATCAATTCCATCATGAACTAGATAATGAAACTAGTCGAAGCGTTGCACGTATGCAAAAGATTGCAATACCGGAATTAGTGTTAGGGCGTACAGGGGGCTGTTTTGGTGATGGCTGGTTTCGGACAAGAGTGCTTTAATTCGCATAAGAATCGCGTTCTCCCAGCGGAATCTTGATAACAAGAATTGTCTCCACGGTGGGAACTTTGATTTCCTGTAACAAGGAAAACGGTGTTGCGACGCGAACGAAGGCGGGTAACTGCATTAATCTGCGAAGGAAACATATTACGGAACGATGGCCTGTCTCTCTTTCTCTCTCCTTCGCTCTCTCCTTCTCTATCCATCTCTCCCTGTCTCTCTTTCTCTGTTTTCCTCGGTGATGTGGCCCCGGTCTAACACAGAAGGACGGGGTAATTAAAATAAGAGCTCCCGAGTTTGCGTTGAATGCTATCTTAGCGTCGCGGTTAACCTCCCGGGATCCAAAGGTATTTCGACCCACCTACACACTTGCAATTGACAGGTACACCGAGGCCTTGGGATACGTACTTACGCGGGAATTCCTTCTGTGCTTGGGCTGACACCACATCGGGCCAACTTGCGGCAGACTTTAGAGTTTAGTTAGCGGCGGACTCTGCATCTCATGTTAGTGTGATTACTCGGGGGCTCAAATGTGTGGCTTGTTGCTTGTATCCAGATAACAACCGGCATGCGCCCGACATTTCCAGCTACCCGGTGACGATAATAACGCATTTCTCTGGTGTAAACTCCGATCCAATTAAGAGACCCGCCGATCGCCCCGACGCGTTACACGGTATAACGACGACACCGAGCTCTGACAACTTCCGACTCTACGCGGCGTGTTTAGATCGCGGTTAATGAATGGACCTCGCGGAGGAACGATCGATCCCGATGACAATCGTTCAACGGAACTGCCGATGCGTTCTTGATTACGCTTGCCACCGAACCTAACAGTCGATCGTATCTTGCGCGGTTACTATCCTCCTATTGACGACACCCTATTGAAACGTTGTTAACCTTCCAGCAGTCCCGCCAGAAACTGTTGCATCGGTTCTACTGTACCGTAGCTGAGCGAATTGTTAGATTCGCTACAGATCCACGATTTTGTATTGAAACGGTACATTTTTCAGTGAATTTTAAAATTTTTATTTCGAACCTTCGGATACGTCCGAATAAATATATTATTAGGTGGTTGTTTAGTTAAATCTTACAATATTCAGTAAAACAAAAAGTAACTGTACTTGTCCGGTAATTATTGCTATTAAAGGTAACGAAATGTGCACGCCAGAGCAATTGCATAGAAGGTAGACCGACCCGACTTCTACCAACTAATTGCGTTTATTATCGCGATTAATTCGCGTCGATATCGCGGTGAAATTTTGCAGGAAAGTGGCCGCAGACAATAGATTGGATTTAAAGTCCACTGCAGACTTTAATTCTTCGCACAGCCACGATTCAATCCCGGATTTCTATTCATCCCGGTCCGAACAGTAGCTCAGTTTTTAACTTATCATTCTAAGTAAGCGTCTGAAAGCCCCCCGCCCCCCGCTTTGAAATGTTCTTTCTCATTTCCTGCGTATTTGCGTTAAAAGCTTTTCTCAATTTTCACAAAAGTTCCGTCGCCATTCGAACTTCGACTTTCATCTCGATCCGGATGCGCAACGGGATACAAATAATCGTTTCGAGAACGATTAAATGGGCCGCGTTGAAATTCGGTCCGGTTACCAGTTCACACTGCCTATCGTTTTATATCCTTTGTAATCACGTTTTAATGTAGCTTCCTTCGGTTTTTCACCGACAGAATTTTGTCGACGCGTCTGCCGCGTTCGTTTCGCGCTCGTATCCGCCATATTTTCGTTATCGTGCATCAGCATTTGAACAGTTGTGGGAAGGCCAAGAGCTTTTTACCATTATCCCAATGGGAACGCGTCAAAGAACCACCGCTCCCGTTATTCTGCTTTTTCAAATCCCGCATTTCTGGTAATTGTATTTTTATAGTTATTATATCTCACTGTTTAATCGTTATAACAATTTGCTTCCTAATGACTATTGTTAATCATTCTCTCCTCTCTACTTTATTATGCAAATCGTTGCCGAATGTAATTAATAGGAACGGAAATATAAAGCTATTTGTAACGCGGAGAATTCGTAATAAACCTTTACGCTCGGTGCGTTTCGTTTTGCCATTAACGATTCGACAATGATTAAACGCGAACGTTCGTTAGCGGAGCTGGAAAAATTATTAAGTACACTTTTTAAAAGCGAGAAATGTATTTCATTACGTGATTTCTATGGAGATTAAAAAGCTCTCGTACATGCACCGAAATCGATTCGATCGCGAGTCTGTTGCCGCGCGTAAATAACTACCGGCTCGAGCGAGCGATCGTAATCCGGGAAGTTAGGTGGAGCCATAAACAACGAACGAAAACCGTATCGTTGATTATCTCGTCAATTACAACTGCACGGAGATCAATCGTTTGCTCGCGAAACCATCGACGAAGTTCGTCGACAGTTTCGGCAGCTCCAGTTCGGAATTCATCGCGGAGCTTCCCGGACGGTTTTGCAACTGACGTGTCAAAAAATCTTAATTTATTTTAAGCCCGCCGGAAATGGAAGCCCCCATCGTGGCCCGGAGTTTGTCTAGAATCCCGAATAACACTGGTAACACAGAGATTCCCAGTTCTGAAAGTTTCCATGTAGAGTTACCACTGCCATCTGCACTAATCGCGAATCTGAACATTGCTGTCTAATTCAATGTAACGAAGTTCTGCGCCGGACTCTAGTAAGCCGAACCCTCCAACTGAAATAATCATTACGTAAACAACGCTCGGGATTGGATTCCGTGTGCGAGAGGGAGAGATTCCACGCGAAATAATGCGAAAGGATTACCGTAATTGAACGAGGGTTAAATTAAATAAATAGTCATTGGAAAAGAATCGTGGTTAGGAAATTTAAAAGGCATTTTGGCATAACTTCAACTAAATTCCTGCAATAATCGAAACGAATGCAATCCCACTGGTTCTCATTTTTCAAAAATCGAAGAACACTTTGAAGAAACGAAGAAACGAAGATTACATTGGTCTTGTTATAACGATCAATATGCAGCAAATTTTCATTTTGCTAAACGGTCTGCAGTCTGCTAATTAGTAACAAACTGATACCTTATATTTCAAAATAAAAATGTAATATATAATGTAGGCGAATATTGTACGAATGAATTTCAAATTTATTAAGTTCCGTGGAACATTTTATTGTTGAATCAATGAAACGTGTGTGCGGAAGATTTTAATTTATAAAAGACCTTTTTATATGTAAAATATTGAATTGAATATTGTAATGTTATTAAAGTAGAGAGAGAGAGAGAGAGAGAGAGAGAGAGAGAGAGAGAGAGAGAGAGAGAGAGAGAGAGAGAGAGAGAGAGAGAGAGAGAGAGAGAGAGAGAGAGAGAGAGAGAGGAAAAAAAGGTACTGGCAGCGAAGAATATGCGGCTCAGCTTATTATATTTCCCGGCTCCCGGAAATTCTCCGAGCACGAACGTTCCGACAGATATTTCAAGTCTTCATCACATTTTCTTCCATGCAGTCATTTTTGACCACTTTTTCCATCCATTCCAGCCGACGCTGTCACTTCGTTCTCCTTCGATCCATTATAATACGTAGCTACTTTTCACTGCTATTTGTAATTATTTTAAATCCCAATTTTTTACTAGCATCAAATTACTTTTGTACAAATCAGAATTACTTAAACGATCTAGTTAGCACTGTATACAGAAGAACGAAGCGGAGAACAATGATACAAATGTTGGTGTTATTCACGAGAGATGCAGTCGAGCGCGAGCATGTTTCTTTGAAGGTGCAATCCAATTGAGATGTAGAAATCTTCCGGGGACAAGAACCATTCACAACTAATCAACAAGCCATTTCTGCCGGCCGCATGATAGAGAGACGGCCAACGGACTGGCCGAAGATTGAGCATGCATAGCGGATCCTTTGGAACGTGTAAATACACCTTGCCCGGGCAAAGTGACCATTTCCATATGCGTCCAAGCACACGGTGGAAACGTTGGGCCTACACCGAACAAATTCAACCCCGTCGGCCAGGGGGCAATGTCAGGAATCCATTCGACCCCGGCCAACGCCGCCAGGACCTTCTGCCGGCGCAATATTCACTATTACCACGGATGAGATATGAATGGACATTGCGCGGTGGGTGCATTTCAAATCAAGCGATAAATTCACGTGGCACTGTCGTCGAACAGCTTAAATTCACGTTCCCATGTCGCGTCGGCCGAAACGGCAAAGCCGGCTGCGTGACCGGTTAATTAAACGAAGAAAACTCTGGACACGTTGAGTATGCTATAGTAGCTGCGGGTTTTAATAGAGATTCTTGATCGGGGATTAATGGAGAAGAAAAAATAATAATCACGTTTTCTGCATTCCCGATTCAAGTGTTTATTGAAAATAAGAGAAAGTAGATCTTTGGGGACTGTAAATAATTATAGATATGCAGTCTGGTAATAAAATATGACACATCAAACTAGGACATGTAGCAATATATCTAGTATTTCAGCCAGCAGGTTCATGAGAAAGTAACTTCCGACGAACCATTATCTTTACTTGTCATCGAAGAGGCTTCAAACGCGAGTATCGCAGGCCCATTATCTTTCCCGCGATAACGGCACTGTAACAACGCTGGCACAGCGAACGACGGTGTAATCGAGAGGCTGTTTAATTGTCCTCGCTATGCTTCGCCCAACGTTCGAATAGATTTGTACAGGGCCGCTTTTTCTATCATTTCGAGCTCGAAATGTATTCCGCGGGAGCTGATGCGGTCGCGCGTGGCGGCGTAATCAAGCACTTTGTTCGATTCGATCTCGATTACATGAGCAAAGGCAGTTCGAGGTAAAGGAACGCTCGCTCGCCGAGTTACTTTCATGTCGAAGTTTATAATTACAGCGAACGATGCCGGCCCTGAATGCGTAATTAAGGTACGCGGTTGAAGCATGGTGAACACTAACGTACTCCCGGTGGCAGTTATCAAAGAGGACAAGCGAAAAACAGGGAGGATAAACGCGTTGCCGTAGAGCGCAACAACGCGCGTCCGAGAGCGACAAGAACGTTTAAATACAGATCGTTTAAACGGAGAACGCCAAACAGTGTGAAGGACGTATTAAAACCAGCTCGTGTCGCCGTGAATACAAAGAAGCGGGTTCTCGACCGTGCGATTTCATGTTGAACGCATTAAATGGCTTTATAATGACGAGCTAGCCGCCCAATCTTCATTATCGTTGTCATCATCGCTGACCGGCGGACACTCGACTCGGCCCTCTTCGTCTCATCTTCGACGGTTCTTTTTCTTCTTGTTCACAATTTCCATGTTTAATCGAACGACGCGCCGCGAAATATGTTCGTCGGCTTCGCCGCGCGCACGTTGCATTCAAATTGAGCCGAGTGCATCGCAACGACGTCCAAGCGGAGTTGCATCGCTCTTCGACGAATTTGGCTCTGAGCTACCATTTATGGAAATTTCTTCGTCGGCGCAGACGCTCGGCCGCGATTAATATGCAAAATTGAAAATGATTTATAATTCCGCTATCTATACCTCCTGTCGGGACAGGTGCATTGATTTTAATGAACACCGGTGCCGAAATTGGCGTCACGCGTTTCCAAAATACTGCTTGTGTTACCTGCAGAAATCCTTTCGATCATGTAATCTATAAATTAAAAATACCTGCTCGAATTTAGATGTGGAAAGAATTATTACTTGCAATTATTTATTGGCGAACTATAACAGTGCTTCTTATCTTAGTTTTACCTTTATTTATTAATACAATGGCGTCGCGAACGCAGCTCGTAAAATGCCGACCGCAATTGAATCAGAAATTTGAGTCGTTCCCGAGATGAAGACTTTCAGGTATAGTACTTTTCCTTTCGGAAAACTTCTCTCAACGTTTCGTTTACATTGCAGCCAACTTCTTGAGTGGAGGTTGAATGACACATTATACGCTGCGATCAGTATTACTGTTTCTCCCGGACGGCGCTGGCTACAATGTTAACGAAACGTCTGGGTAACTTTTGCAAAAGCTCGCGCGGCCCACACCCCCGAAGCCTCAACTGTGAGAACCGTAGAACGCAATTGAAACTTCTGTCGACTTCCGTCATCCTGCTTTTCTTCCCTTCGGTTTTTTGAGCACGTCCATTCCGCCGGTAGTAATTAGTTCCTGAGATAACGCGTAAAATTAAATGGCCCCCATCCGGGGAAGTTTGAACAGTTCACCGAAGTTATTTAAAATTCGTAATTCAGCGACGTGCCGGTTCGATCCGGCGAACGGGGCCGGTTTTATCAACGTTTGTACGCGTTCCTCCGCCGGAAATAGTGTCTACCGTCATATAAATTCCGTTTTAAATCGATTACTGATCAATTTTTTAACAGAAAACGCGATTGACTTTACGAAGGGTACACTGGATTTTATACATGTAGAGGTTTAAATTCTGATTGTTTGAAATCAATACGTTGTAACAATTTCGTCCTAATGAATTACATGTTTCGCGAGAATAAATACGAACCGGATGCAAACCGCGCGTTAACACTTACCGTTTCGTGTCCCCGTGTTTTAAGGGTTTGAAGTTTATATCGACGATTCGTTATCGTTACTGGTTGGTGATTAAGCGAGATTAAAGTAACCGCAGCTCGCGACGGTTAGACCCCTGGCTTTCCGGCTGGACGGCCCGGAAATCCGGGATTCGGCCGCGTCGCTGGCGACACACTAACAATAATATTCCTTGTGCAGTTATGCAGATACCCTTACCACGGATTTGACATATCTTGGCTGCCGGTTGCCTCGGCTGCTAGTATTGTTGCCACTTAACAGTTATCCTGGGGACACGGAACGTCATGGGATTAGCCTTCGTTTTCTGTCGTGTTGCGAAGGGGTCGATTGGAATTGCGGGGACATTCGGACACGAGATTATAATAGCTTCCTCTTGAGAAGCGGTGCATGACGCGACTACAAATAGGAACATGACTACAGCGATTACAGTAATGGAGTGTAATAAGTGTAAATCGATACAGAACTACCCTCCTCAATCTATGCAGAATTCTACTGTTCTATAGTACAGTAGAACCTCGTTCGTTGCACGAAACGGATCAGAAAATGTGGGGAAAAATTGAGGTTGTCCAAAAAAATATAACCAATCGTGCGATTTGTTTCCCCACTTCAGAACATTATACTCGTATAGTCACCGCAATCCCCACCACGAGTTCCAGAACGTCTAACTTCTAGTGAGAGTCGCTAGTCTGCGACGAGCGAGGTTCTACTGTACTCTGAAAGTACAGAAAACTAGAAGTATCGACCACTTTTGTTGTCCAACAAAACCTCGCAACCGCCGAATCTTTTACAGTCTGTAAACTTTTAAGGCTCGCGTTAAAGATCCAAGGGAATTGTACGGATTACAAAAATTCTGCGAATCGCTTGGAACCTCTTAACCCATTGAATGCTTAGAAACTCTCAGTCTTTGGGGAACATACCGTGGAAGTCTGAAACGCATCGGGACTTCGACAACTTTCAAATCTTCCGGAACAGCCGGGGACAGACCCGATCGATTCGAGATTCTCGAAATCTCTTGGACCGTCTAAATTCTAAAGACACGACCCCCTAAAATGTCCAAACCATTCTGGAACTTCTGGATAAACCGAGTAAGTAGAATCTGTCCTACGTTCTTAGTGGTCTCTTTCTCTCTCTCTCTCTCTCTCTCTCTCTCTCTCTCTCTCTCTCTCTCTCTCTCTCTTTCTTTCAAGGGGAACTGGGGAATAGTCGAAGGAGTACTCGAAGAATCCGACATTTTTAGCGGAGGATAAAAAGTTTATCCCTAGGATAGGGGAATGATTCGAGACAACTCCCGTGACTGAAATAGTTCCCGGCCGAGAATCCGCTATCCCAGGTGATTCGAAGGTGTTTAGACGATCTCTGGATTCCTGGTGATGTGGTTCTACAACCCACTCCAGGTGTCCCAGGAGTATGCTACGAATTTCATATCACCAATAGCGATACCCTGAAACCTGATTCGGGTACTTATGATCCGAGGGTCTGTATGCTTCCTCAAGGCTTCGAATTCTCTTATCAGATGCTTATAATTCCAGTCGTGTTTCTTACATCTGTAACGCAGGCTTATCTCGTAAATGGTCTCTGAGTCGCGTACTTCGATACTGGACTTTGGATCTTTATAGAAAATATAATTTGTGGTGCTGGAAATTTCAGGCTGTTCGGAAATGTAATGTGAGCATTTCCGTAGACAAAAATAAGAAGTGGTTTATTGCGATTTCATCGATTTACATTTGCTTTTGTAGTTTGCTAATTAATTGCTTCGGCTCCATTCGGTTTAATATTCTGTTGAATGTCCAGCTCCCAGGGAAGTCTAACCGTTTAACAAAAACGACGGAGCGAGATATTGCAGATTTAACTGCCGAGCCGTGCGTAAAGTCAGTTATGGTCACACGAATCCTTGTGCCGGATGACTCAAGGTTATATGCAGGGGTTTATGAGCATTCCATTTAATAATCCATGTTTAACAGGAAAAGTGGATTGATCTGTCCGTCAAGCTCCGACAATCCAAGAATATTGTTATATAATGTTTAGATAACAATACTTCTTTATAAACAGGTGAGTGAACATTTCTGTTTCTCCGAAGAACGATTCCAAGACGGAACTGCCTGCAGCTTTGAAATAAATTCACATTGGACAAATGTTTACATGAAAATGTTTTATTATTTTAGTGCGTTGAATTAGCTACGAAAACATTGTTCGGACGATAATTATTATAAAATAATGCGAGCTACAGATGTCTTTCAGCAAAGAAGATTGCTTTATTTCACGCTCGTGATCACTCCCGATGATCCTGTTAATCTGTGTATAAGTTTCTTTTATCTCTCGATGGTGCAGTTATTATTATCGTGACTGCACTTGCTGTCCGGTAATGCAATTAGAATATTGGGGTTGGTGAAGGAGTCTGCTTCTAGACCAGTTTTAATTGGCTGCCGCGAAGTACGAGATCGTATTCAAGTTTAAATTACGGCGGGGCTAAAAATCTGAATACACAACGATGTGTAGTTTTTTTACGCCCCGGTAGAATGCAAGCTGTCCGGGATAGGGTGAGAAAACAGACCGCGTTGTTCTGATTGTCGATGACTCCACATCACCCGCTCGTTCGGCGAGATAACTTTGCGTCAGACGTGATTAAGAACGGCTGCAGAGATCCGAATATTTTTATTATATTGAAATCTTCTCGTTAAACGAGGATCCCTATTCTCATCCGCTAAACAATGAGAAGAGAGTGTACCAGTAATAACACATAAGGTTCAATCGTATTAGAATGTACGAATTTATTATTTTTATATTAATGAAACTATATCACTACATAAGATTAAATCAATAATATAACTAAATTATTTTTACGAATTGAAGAACAGTTCTCGTTAACCTCTATGTCAGTATCCCCTCTCGCAGCACACAAGAAGAGTTTCGGTATTCCCGTTTAATTGAAATAATTCAACGTGAGGATGCGGTGTACCGAAAACGTTCCCTCGGAAACCGACTTTCTCCATTACAGGACGCTTCAATGGTTATAGATGTCCCAAAGGGTTTGACGTTTCTAGAGGGAACCGTCTCAGCTGTCAAGACGCATCGTTCACGTGGGGAACAGTTGATGCATTCCCGTCTCGCCTGGATTCGGATTACCAGCAGAAACCGTTGGTTTCCTTTCTCACAGAAAAATAGAAACCCCTCTATTGATGGCTACGATCTGTCCACAAGGAGCACTCGCTGTCTAAACTTCCACCCTTCCGCTAACACAAACACGTGCGATTTAATTTCAACCCCCGAGGAAATCCATTCAATACACTTCCCGTGACGAGCATACAATTTGTCTCGAATTCTACGCGGTGTTGGCTAAACACTTTTCTGTCACAGCATTGTCACACCAGTCGACGCATTCTGTTCGCCATTATAATTAGACGGCGGGTCTTTATGCAAAATAAAAATTTGTTGAGTCGATTGCAAATGAATTAATTTCTTATTCCAGTTGGACCGACCAAATAAAATTACACATATTCTGACAGAAGAGATTACGTTGTGGAATTTTATAAAGAGATTTGAAAACAAATTTGAAAGTCCATCGCGTATGTAGATGAAAATCTGCACGCGAGTACTTCGTACACAATTAATTATAACGTTCTTGTATGATTTATAATAAAACCGAACGAGGGAAACACTGTAATTGCAAGGTATACACACGTTAATTATGACGGAAAGCTTTCCGTCTATACGTATTTATGATCTCTGTTTTTAAACGAATACGTGTATGGCTAAATTGTAACATTATTATTACTGTAAGCAGTCAAAGTGGGCACATTTAATTAGTACGAGTTGCGATACGATAAATGCTTGTACGTTTTATCGAGCTCTTCATTTCGACAATTTAATTTACGTTTCTTGATATTGCGTGTCAAATGAATTTTGGTGGTTCTTCCAGACCGTCGAGAAGTCTTGACAACGAATCAACACGGAACATCGTTTGAATAATTATATTTTTAAATCATTTCCATTATATGGTTCATCCACGAGTCTCGTTCGCACGAGGCTAATGGAATTCCCGGGGCCAGAGAACCGTGCTGCTGTCATCTGTAAAAGCGTTCCGTTAAGTAATCACTTCAAAACCTTCCTCAGAGACAATTTTCCGTCTACATGTCGCTCTAATTTACTGTTATCTTTAAATAAGCACGTCATCCCATCCTCTTAAAATAAATGCAGCTTCTTTGAACAGAGGTCCTGTCCGCGTTTCCACACGGTACAGTAGCGAGCACATACTTGCAACTTCGGTCCCTAGTGTTAACAAGTCCAAAAGAACAATTCCTTGTTTGCATAGGTTTGAACAGGTTCACACGATTGTACCTCGTCCAATAAACAAATGAACAAGTGCTACTAAAAGAAATGTGTTCTTCTAAATATTAAATAAGTGTTCTCTGTATCTCAAGAAAATTTATTCGCATATAATCATCTCACTGAAAGAGAAATGCTACCCTATTACGCAAAAGTTTTCCTCCGGGGCCCCACACTGTGCAAATTAAAGTACGCGCTGCCGTGGCAATTTCATTTCGAAAAATGGCCGAAAAATTGAGCCATCAAAGCGCGAAGTGCCCTTTGCCGACGAGGCGACGCCGGCGGTGGGCTCGGCTGGGTGGTTCGTCGGAACTTCGGAAGGTCCGGCGGCCGTTCGATATCGGATTATTACGGATTCAAAGGGCAGCTGTTGGTCGTAAACGTCTCAAAGGCATTCCGCGTCGGCTTGGTCTCGCGGCAGAAAAGACTCGGAAGCGCGGCGGGCATCGTGGACTGACGGTCGCTGAAGAAAGTCGCGGCCGAGGAGCTGAAAAGCGTGAAAGTGGGTCGCGAAACGGGACGCGGAAAAGGATTTCCACGGAAACGTCGAGACCTTGCGCGTATTTCTTCTCGCGGCAACCAGCGGCCAAGGCTTCCGGTACCGTGTTTCCGCTCTTTCACGGTGGTGGTACAGGCAACGCGAAAGAAGGGAGACATGGGCGCACGGGAGGAAGAATGAGAGACGAACAGAGATAGACGAACAGAGAGAGAGAGAAACGTGGAAGTGGAGTAAGGTAGCAGAGGAAGATAGGGGGCGAGAAATTATAAGAAAGGGCGGACAGAACGAGAGAGAAAGAGAAAGAGAGAAAGAGAGAGGAAGAGTTGGAAGCGCAGGGACGTGCGAAAGAGAAGCTTCGAGCGACAAGGCAGCCAAGAGGGCGTGCAAATACATGCGAGACAGAACTCAACCAAGGTAAATGCAGTCGTTTGTACGTACACGGGGACTCTTAAATTTTCGCTGGTATGAATTTTTAATTTTCCTGTACTTTACGACTGCCCATTAAAACGCGAAAGAAACGGTAGAAGGAGCTGCAGGGCAGCGGAGAAAAGAAACTGCTCGGAGCAATGCTCCGCGCCAGGCCTCGAAGGCGGAAGCGTAGAAAAACGTGGCTGTATAGAGCCCCGGGGAATCTCCTTTGGAGGTTATATTTTTCTCGTGGAAACGCCTCCGACTATGTATTACGATTGCCCTGAGATATGCGGTTTCGCGAATTTATCGGTGTATAATACCTTACCGGCTGCCCGGGGACGCACTTACGCGCGAATGCGAAATCAATACCCGGCGAGCTCTGTCTTCGGGGCCTAAGCGTAATCTCCCGCTCTTCAGCGTTCTGCTACCTTTCAACCGCCGCGCCGCGCCGTTCTCCTTCGTTGCAAATAGACCACGATCTCTGCGCCCTCCTATGCCGTTGCGGAATTTATTTGTTTCGGATACTGGACCGGTTCGTAGCCTCTGGGATTTGATATTTTTTGCGCGCATCGGAATCGTAGTTGACTTTTTATTATGGAAACTCTTTTTACCGGCGAACTGCGCGCAGTTTTCGGTCTTACTGTTTTATCGCGTTTTGAAACTCCTGTTTCTTTTTATTTGGGGGGGGGGGGGGGTGGAAGAGGTAAGGGTTGAAAGTAACAGCTTTGTTACATCGGTTACTCTTTGGATTAAAGAATGTTGCCGTACAATGCTTTTTACGTATTAACGTTGCTTTGAATCAAAGTGTGTGCGTAATCCTTTGCGATGATTAATATACTTTCAATCAGAGAACGCCGGTGTGTAAAATACTTTTTGATGTTTAGCGCTCGTTCGTTTATTTCTCGTTACAACGTGTTCGAATAGACGGTTGTAAATATTTTGTGCAGTGTTTGCATGCAGTAGTTTGTTATATTCATTTTCGTTCGAATGCGAAGTAAAAGCTTTGTAAATGCAGAGAGAGAGGCGAAAGGCAGAGAGAGGCTACAGTAAAAGTAGTGTCGGAAATTTGCGATGAAGCATCGCGCGACTGATATATGTGTGATGTCAAGAAATATTATTGTGTTCTGTTGGACTATCGTATTCAACAATTCTCGATGGTGTTCCATGCAGTATTGAATATCGATTTAATAAGGATTCTGACCTTGCTTTTTGAATGAAATGGATGTATATATAATTTTCGGGACGTAGTGATACGATTAAATGGAAATTCTGTAAAATTATCGATATTTGTGTAGAATTACAAATGAAAATGTAATCTGCAGTGCATCTGTGCAAATACGTCCAATTTATCGGGAATTATCATGGTAATCCAAATGAATTTGCAAAATCAACAAATTTTAAACTTGACTACTTAACTGTAGGTTTTAGTTCTAAGTAGCAACATATCTTCTATCTATAATAATGTAAATGATATTTGAGATGGTAGTGGACGTGATATCTCTTTTCCTTTTTCCTGAAACCATACAAAATTGTTGAATTAATTCCACGTATTTTACAGAAGCAGCTCACTATACCTCAGAGTCGCCCTTCGTTCGCGAACAGTAAAATAACATTCCCATCGGCAGAACACGTTGGTTTCGACTCGGGACTCGGGAATTCCCGGTATTAACTCGGTCTAAACGTCGAACGAAGTCACGGCTGCCAGTATATTTTCATGTATCCGAGTGCAGGGCGGATAAATCACGCGTTATCGGGCGTCCTAACTGGTTAGCCCCGAAAAGTGAGCATCCGTCGTGCTGCCAAGACTGCGCCGCGCTATCACTCGAGCCGAAAATGCCGCGTATTTCATGGCTCGACTTCCCGTCGAGCAACAACTCTGCTCTCTCGTCTCTCTCTTTCCCTCTTTCTCGTCTACCAAGCCTCTCTTTCCTGTTTGAACTTCAATTTCCCCGTGGATATGAGAACGCATAATGACCCTAAAGTATAGCGATAAGATGATTTCGGACATCCTGCAGCCGGATGCACGGGATGCAGGTTGCTGGCTAGAGGTCGGCCCGGTATTAGGTGCAGAAACCGACTGAGTTACGAGGGGTTATAAATTCCGAATATTGGAGTTCTGCCTTACAACCACCCCTTTCCTCTCGTCCACCGTTCATCTCCCGCGCCGACCCTCACCGCCCCAGACACAATAGAAGGGAATCTCCTATCCGCGCAACTTGTCTTGACCTACTATATAATGTCTGTCCATACAAAAATAGAATCTCTATTCGGTCGGTTCATATAAATGCGAGTCGTCCTTGTGTCACCGTGACGGGGGTTGGAACGGTATAGTGCTCGCTGCCCGCCACAATGCCAGAGGAAAGAATCCACGGGACGACGCGACGGCGGATAACGAAGATGGATATGGAATATAAGGCGAACGGGTATTCAATGCACAATTCGGCATGCGGCCGCGACGCAGTCGCATGTAAATGAATCAAATTGTGTACAGGCCGTGCCAACGTTCGCGGTATGCACGCCTGAATAAATGTTGATCCTATGCCCCCCCGGTAGACCCCAACCGTAGAATAAACTGTTGTTTGCACAGACCTGCGTTTCCGGCTGTAACAATTTCCGGGATTAATGTTCGATCACTTACCGAAAAATTGATGAACCCTCTACGGGCTGGTCCCCGCTCCAAGGAATAGAATTGTGCCCGTTAAATCTACTGCGACCTTCGTTCGGATCTGGTCCTCCGGCGTTCTTCTCGTTGCATTCGTTGCATGCGTTGCATATTGTGTAAATATTTATTACTTTATTATCAATCAAATTTCATTTGATGTTTTACCATTGTGTCAATTTGACGCACGATTGACACATTAGGTTGCGAAAATGAGGAATGGATGAGGATTAAGAAATTTGAAAAATTTCGTAAAAGCGAATAAGAAAATTAATTTGTACTAATTTTATGATCTTACAGGATGCTGTGCAGCACTGGCACTCGGAGATAATTGATCGTAGTATTCCGTATTGCAAACGGGAAATCCATAGATAGGGGCGTTTGATTGCTTTAAACTGTGTAACTTGGCCGCTTGAAAGCGGTGGCCTCCTTTGTGAGAATGCGTAAGGACGTACAGAAGGACAGGGCAGGCCTTGCTGCAGCTCTCTCGCGCGCCGACACGTACCTACCTAGCCCGGGTCGCTAATTAAAGTTTCATTCTTTTGATCCTAAAAGCGCGACCTGACAAATAGAAGAAACTGTCGATTTTCTGGAAGAACGCTCCGCTGCGCAATTTTCCGTGATAGTTCACTTCGCCTTTACTCGAGTCCTTTCTCCTTTCCCTTTGCTCCACCGGTGACGTCACCGGTTCCTAGCCGCCTTCAGGGAAAAAATCTATTCCCTGGGTTTGAGGGCTCTGGGTACTCGACGAGCATGACGTCGAGTACGCTCAGCTGTGCACAGTGACGCCCGATGACTGGCTAATGCAATTTTATTAGTTTCAGACGGCGACGACGACGACGACGACGTAACCGGACCCGCTTCATGACGCAGCGACCGGCATTAAAAGTGAATTATGCAGCAGAGATGAAATACACGGGTTCCCGCGGTAAATAATTTACAACTTTCACGCTCGAATAACAATTTCCGTCCGGCGAAAGTTCCTTGGACGCCTAGCCTCTCGGGTCATCTGC
Organism: Lasioglossum figueresi; assembly: GCA_028455805.1. Taxonomy (NCBI): domain Eukaryota; kingdom Metazoa; phylum Arthropoda; class Insecta; order Hymenoptera; family Halictidae; genus Lasioglossum; species Lasioglossum figueresi. The sequence goes on from CM052200.1 coordinate 3,663,141, forward strand.
TATGGAAGCTCCGGCAGATATTTCATTTCGTTAGAATATTTATCCGAGAGGACAAAGCATCATATTCGTACATTCGAAAATCAATGAAATTTGTACTTCACCAGAGTTGTGCCGATTACTATTACGTTTGTGATCAATATTTTTATCTAAAATCAACAGATTCAAATGAGAATAACCTCTCGAAAGATTATTACAAATAAATGTAGCAGATGTAATATTTATGGGTGAAATATTTCTGTCGTTACTGTCAATTAGTCTTCTCGTCGTTATCCGTTCGAGCTGCTACTCCGAAAACAAGTTCGTGGAAATTTTTCGCATGAAGGTTCATTTTGCATTCCGAGCGGCAGAGGGTCACGCCGGCGTGAGGAAACTTTCATCAGCGATAAAAGTTTCAGTTTGATAACATTACTCAATGAGACAGGATGTTCTTTCACTAAAATGCACGGAGGAGCGCACACATATATCAATGGATGATGGGGACCTTCTGGAAGTAACTTAGCCTGCATCCAGTCTAGTCGGTCGGTCGTTTTTCAAATTGGCGCATTTCGTTTTCGAAACGCTTTCGAGATCTATATTCTCTTGTAACATAGTTCCAACTCGATCTCCTTCCTTACTAGAATATGAATTTAAACTGAAGAATGCGTCAAATGCTACCGATTTTCAAGATATGGTCCGATCTGTGAATTATGTTCCTCGACTATTCAGTTCTTGCTAGCTCTAATCAATTCTACATTTGTCAAATTTCATTTATAATAAAACCGAGTAATACTAAGTAAACTGAGTAATAGACAGATAATTATTAAGCACTCTGCAGTCCACAAACCGATGGGTTTGTTTTTCCCAATCGCGTTAACTTCAGCTTCACTCGGAATACCTACCCCTCTTTAATAAAACGTGACAATTAAATATCGCGAGGCTCTTGTCGCAAAACTTCGAACTACAGGACACTTAAGGCGCGCCGATCTAACAACGAAACTAAATGCGACTCTTGAATTCGCCGAAGCCATCGCTGGTTTTTCAGTCTTTTAATTGAACCGCTACAAATTGCCATTCCTGAACTTGGTAAAGGTAGGGTCGTGCCGGGGTATCGTTAATGGATGTTTTAGATCAAGTTTTAAAGAAGGTCGGTGCACCGAGAACAGAGAGGAAGGAGAAGAGAGAAAGAGGGGGGGGGGGGGGGGGAAGGGGGTGACGAGGGGGGAAGAGGGAGAGAAGGGGGGGGAGGAGGAGGAAGGGAGGGGGGGGGGGGGAGGGGAAGGGGGGGGGGGGGGGAGAGAAAAGGTTGACGAGAGGGGAAAAGGGAGACAAAGTGACGGAGAGGAAGAAAGGTAGAGAGGGGTGAGATGGCGAGTCGTGGGAGGGTTGGAGGAAGAGAAAGAGAGAGAAAGGGGGAGTAAGGGTGTGGGATGAGTTACGAGATCAGGCACTCGATAAGTTCTGACAAGCGCAATTGCACTTTCGAACGGAGCTCGTCTATGCTTAGACTGAGCAATTCCGTGAGCAGTTCCTCCTTTTGTTCAGCGAGCTTGCGTAACGACCAAAGTTCTTCCGATCGTTTTATTCGGCGCGATCTTTCGGCGTAAGAGGCGCGATTCGATTTCCACCGACATCACCCTCTGCTATCGAGTATCCGAAGTAATAAGACTCATTAAGCGTGGACAAACAAGCAAAAGGGCGACCGACCGAAGCTTGTTAGCGAACTCTTTGGAACTATTCCGTTCCGCGGACCGTCTCGGCCGTTGATCGACGATGGCCGGGTCGCTGGAGACCCGAACGATAGTTTTAACTATGTACATTTGTACAGTTGTAGTTCTGAAATAAATTAACGCAATTCATATATTTTTATTTGTATGATATCGCAGGTTAATCGTTTCATTAGAAAAATAACTCATTTTTTATCTACTTTATGATCAATAGATTGAAGATCTCTGTACGAAATCAAAATTCTCAGAAATAAATTGTAAGAGACATCTAGTTCTTTTCTTTTCGAGCACAATAATTGTACTTTTTCTTTTAATAATTTGTGTCATTCGCAGTCACAAGACAGTCTGAAACGCGCAATCACGTTTTTAATTAATTCTTCCAGATGTTCTACAAGAATGTGTACCGTGTGCCCCGTAAATAAATGACATAAGAATGTCAACGCACTATACGGGTTAGAATGTAGTGACAGTCTGTGAACACGGATATCGGTACGTTATCGATCTCGTAGGTACAATGACACTCGGCTGTAAAAGTGGCAAGATTAAAAATGCATTATGTAAGAGCTTGCCGGCGTCCTCTTGTGCCAATTCTATGACGTAATTACGCTCTTTGGGATAATTACAAATGACCTACCTTTTAAAACAGTTAGCTGATTCAACAAATAATTAAAATCTTGATACGATTCTGTTTTTAGCGGCATCACAATCATTGGCGCCACATTCATATAAAACTGTTCTCCGTTAAAATAGAATTCTACACCACGGAAATAGTCAAGTGGGAGTTCCAAATCGATTTTCAGTTTAACAAACTGGACACCTCCGAAGGAATATTTTTTAGTAAGTAGGAAAATAATCGCATCGATTATCGAGAACAAAGTGATGTGTTTAAAAGCGTCATGGAACGAGCGAGGCTCATGACTGATGCACAAGGGTTGCAAACCCCTGCAGACCGGAAGCAGGGGTTTTTAACCGGGGAATTAGTTGTAGATTTTGTCTTCGATTGGAAGTATGTACTTCGTTGGAACGTGTGTTTACTTGGAATTAGAAGGACGTTGATGGCGTGGCAAGCGCGGAGCTTCTTTGAATGCGGGACTTACGCACGCGTCTGGTCCAGACGAGGCGACGCATTGGGGATACAAATCACGTGAGCATGCTTTCTGACGCGGAACTAATAGAGGCGCAACAAGGTGGGCAAACACCGGCGAAGGTTCCCCTGATTGCAACGAATTAGAGTGCCCTATCCGGCCAACCGAACTCCAACAGCGGGTAGACAACACTACGCGAAACCGGATGAGCTGCTGCGAATCTACGAGCATCCGCAAGAGGACCAACCTTGTTTTCTCTCGGTCCGTGCAAGGACACAGTAGTCGAATGCAACGGTTAATTGCCTGGCAGCTATAACACGCAGTTCCATTCAATTCCAGAACGACATCGGGCTTCCGGCATTTCGAGCGTCTGCGTCCCTGAAACTTCGATGCCGCGCCGCTGCCGGAATATTACAGAATTTGCGAGCGCGCTGTCGAACGATCGTTTACTGTCCAGATAGTCCCATTCAATCCCTTCTTTCCCGCTCAATTATCGAGAATCGTCCGAAATTCGAACAATTGAAAAGACAACGAGTCGCCCGAATACGATTCGTTAGATCAGAGGTTCCCAAACTTATTTGGCCTACCGCCCCTTTTTCAAATAAAAAATTAATCGGCGACCCTCTGAAGAACTACCTTCTGTAAGTAAATATACGAAAGGATTCCGTGACTAATTTTCAGGATTTCATATTATTTGTATGCTAACCCCTTGAATCGTTCCATCGCCCACAAGGGAACGGTATCGACCGCTTTGGGAAGCACTGTTTTAGATCGTGACTACGTACTTCGAGGAATTCGAGAATAGTTTCTGCGGAAGAAGCGTCGCGAATAAACTTCTATTCTAATAGCTAGAATTCCATTTTAGCTCTGAAAATTTCGGACGAGTCAAAGTAAGTAGGACGAGTCAAACAACTAATAACTTTAATCATTTTAATATTCATCCTCTCCTCTCGATTGAAAGAAAATTCGATTCTAACAGAAAATGGCGATGCAAAATAGATCGGCGCTAATTCTATGAATAATAGAAGTGCCTGGAAATATTAATTGTTACCATTTACCGTGAAGCCTATTAAATGGAAGTATGGACACAGACATACTGCGAGTAATACGGCGGTAGAGAGAGAGACGTTAGCCGAATGAAATTACAGTCGAACTCTAATCCAGTCTAATATCGGTATTACTTGGTTCCTGGGGTGTTCCTCCGGAAGATCGCGGTTATGCGAATTCGCGTTCGACAACGGGATACGCGGGTTCATTGGCACTGGACCCGGAGTAGGTGTGCCGGCGCGCGATAAATTCTACGATAAATTGATTCGACGGCTAATTATAATAACTCGTCCCAGCGGCGGAAGTCTGGCAGCAGCGGGCCTTTGACACGGTATACCAGGTTCTCGTGGAACTCCTGGCATGTCATCCATCTCAAGACGTAATCAACACCTCCGAATATCAAAGCTTGATGGCCTCCCAGGAGATCGTCGCCGCCAGGTGGAACTACACTGCAATTTAAATTCGTTAGTTCAACTGTTAACTTTGGAATGCGTTGAATTTTCAATATGTCGCGTTTGACGGCGTTCAGAGTGTAGATAGCAAACGCGACGCTTGTGCGTTGTCGTTTCGAGGATTCCTATTCGATCCACTCTATAATCTTGTAGAGTAATTCCGGGTTAGGTGCTCGGGTAGCTGACACGACTCGGTTTCGAATGTATTCTGAAATACTGAACATTTCTTGCTGTCTTTTATGGAGAACGTTGGAGAAAGAAGTCGAAATCTAGTTTGTCTATTGTAATTTAAAAAGTCGTCCATTATAATGTAATTATAATGTATAATCTAGCTGTAAACGCAACAAACCGTTCTAAATTAGAGAGACCACAATAGATTTGGACTATGATATGCGTGTATACGTTGGGCCGTGTACACAACGTAATTCTATACATTATACAGTGCACAACATAATTGTACAGTGTATTGTTGTGTATATTATACACACACATATATGATACATTGTACTGTTATAGATTGTGTAATTCACACGAACGGCTTATTACAAGATTCATCATTATACACAGGATGTAATTTTTTAATTTTATCTGGACATAATGTACCGGCGTTTATAACAGAAGTGGACCATCACTCGTCGACTTATTTGATTATACAAACGAACGGTATCGATACGGAAGAGGGGAGTTGGTTAAAACGTTACAAGCATTCGCTTCGACGCGCCTCATTAGAATTTCGCGTTATTTAAAATTCGGTTGAAAGCGGAACTGTCCGTGCGTCTTTGCGCGAGCCGGTGCATTTCGCGATAATGATACAAATGAAAAATTTCGCGCGTAAAAATGGAATTAGTTGGAATTACACTCTTTTCCGGTTCCCCGGGCGGCTACCCCCGGACGAACGGGAAGAAAACATTTTCTGTGTAATAAATGTTACAAGCGGAACGTATACCCGCGAGTTGAAATTGCAGCCCCGCGAAATTTTATGCGGAGTCCCCGTCGACTTTGGCCGGTCACGTTCTTCCTTGTCAAATCAACGATTATTACGCTCTTTTTTGTTTTGTTCAGGGCCTGGAGGAAAAAAATACGAAGCCACCGGCACCACCGGGCAGCATTATATTTTCCGCGAGGTGTGCTAATTAAATGACTGTCAATTACCCGGGAGCATGTTAAGATTGACTGGAGGCAGACCGATTGACGCTTACCATGAATGTCCGCTGGACGTTTAATCCGCATTGTTCGGTGGAGCAATGGCGGCAGTACTCGACCGACGTCCTGCGACGTCTGCTTGCGTAAAATCCCTTATTATCTGGCGAACGCTTCCCTCGTTACTTTTCTAATTCCGTGGGCAGCATGTGACACACCGCCAAAAAGAGGACAGTGCTCGTGGAAAAGTGATAATCGTGTCTGACCGCGAATTATGCCCAAAATGTATGCACCTTTTCACTCCACGACCTCGTGTTCGATCGGCTGGGTATTTTTAGAGATTGTTTGACAGGGACATGCAATCAAATGGCACATTAGAAGAATTTTGTCGAGTTTTAACACTTGAGTCTAGGAATTAAAAAGGTTTACAATTTATTTGATCGAAAAATGTCGATTTCTTCAACCCTCTTCGAGTCTCAGGGACTCTGTGAAATTATTTACAACAACGATAATTTGAGTATATTTTGCTACCGAATGATTACGAGTGCATTGAATTAGTTTGTACACCTAATAGTGCCACTTAGGACACTTTTCGCTGCCTTAGTGTTGCGGACCCAAAATCGGAGATCAACTGTTAGGCTATTCACATTTAAGACAATACGTGAGAAACACAGGAACCGTTTATCCCGAAGGAAGAACTACAGCCTTAGAAGCAGGTGTGTTTCTATAAGATTCTCCCCGAAACCGAGAAGCGTCACGATCGGTTATACGAGGCACGATCGTCTAAAACGATTTGTACCGGAAATATGTGCAATGACACGTACCCCCGGGACGGAAGACCCTTGTCAAAATATTAAACCCTTCCCTTTAAGATCGAGTTTCGAATAGTTTCATGTCATAACAAATCCGATCCTCTTTGCGGGTATATCGCTAGGGAAAAGGTAGTGGGAGAGGGCAAGAGAGAAAGAGAGAAAGAGAGAGTGTGAGAGGGAGGAAGGACATCAACGGGGAGCGAGCGTCGGAGGGTTCAACCGGCCAGTATCACCTTACAACAGCTTTCCACGCGTCCCCTTTTATGAAGGACCGTTCTATATCTCCATTTATTTTTGTTCCATCTTTTGAAATCATACACTCTTTATTACAGAGGGCTGTGCGACCTCCACTTGTACGACTAACGCGCGGACACGGCCAAAAAATTCTTCATCGAATACTCCGCTTTCAATGTCGCCCCTACAGATCCCATAGCGTCGACACTAGGGTCCTGGCTGATTGAATGTTTCATTAACAAACTGCGGAACATTGTGCCAATCCGCAATTCTACTAGGAAGTTGAATTACCATTTTATTGGCGGTGGTCGCTGTAAGTGAAAAATAATGAACGAAGTAGCCGCAATTAAATCATTTACAATTACAATATCGTTTTAAGTTTATCGGGTGAAAATAATAACAAAAGTGGGCACGTCAAACTCACACCGAAAAGCGGCCGACCATTTGATAATTCCACTGTCTTCGTTCCGCGATACACGAGAAGACAATGCAGGGAAATTGTGAAATAATTTGGACAGTCCGGCGCAGCAGTTCCGACCTCATAAACGATACTAATTGAATTGAAAGTACCGAAGGTTTCACCGGAAATTGTTCAGAACTAATTAAGCGATACCATGCCATTGTGCTGCCGAAATAATGGTTCCGTCGTTTCGAAGACTACGGCCATTGCCCGATACCTGGTTGGCCGTGTGCCGGTAACGGAACACCCTAAACACAGGTATGGTAGCCGTTTCAACGTTCATTGTCGAACCTGTCCTAATGTTTTGACTTCGTTTGCTTTTCGAAATGGGAACGAGCAGCGGTACACCGCAACGAGTAATGCAACACCATTTCCCCGGAGGCGTGTAACTCGATTTACTACTGCATTTTTCTGGACTGCCGATACCGCGCGGCGGGAAAAAAGCCTGACATTCCGGTCGACGATGGGGAGGGTACGTCGGGTAACAGCAAAGTGTCGGCAAGTTTGAACGGAGCACAAAGTGGCTGCGACGCTCGGCGGACGTTCCATTGAAAAATGTTTCGACGTCGGCCAATCTTTCCGATGAAAAACGTCCGCGATTCGGCACCGTCGCGCGTCGCAGCGACGACGCACGGGGTAATTTCGCAGGCATAACGTTGCGGAAACAAGGAACGACCTGTCCAAAAGCGACCGAAAATCGCGAGTCCCGCAATTCACCGGCGACAGACCGTGTGCTCCCGAACAAGCCAGTGAACGAGAACGGCTCGCAATACGGGATGCTGCTGGCCGGCTACTTTTCATCCGTCCCCGGTCGGATTCAAATCTACGAGCAACCGGGGACAGTTTGAAACGATCATCCGTACTTATTACGAGAAACGGACCCTCCAATACAATGCATACAACTATACTCCACGGCAAAATGATAGAACGCACGCGCTATCTTCAATTTCTCGAAGACTACGTAGAATTGCTGAATGGAACGCTCGGTAGGAAGGAGCTTGGAGGAGAATTTTTTAAAGTATTAATTAATGATGCAAGTTAAGGTGAGGAATTAAAAAAATCTGAAAAATTGAGATTATCACAATGATTTTAACAGAAATAATTTGTTGAAATATTTTATATGTCCCCACTACAGTTTAGGGGTAAAGATTTGTGTTTTTCTTCTGCCTGTTCAGAAAGACAGCGGACGTGAACTTTATTTACCAACAGGTTCCACCCCTCTAACCGAGTTTCATTCAGAAATTCTATGTAGTACCTTCGGGAAATTAAAAGTAGCACGCATGTGCTAGCATTTTGTCGAGGAGTGTGGCTATGTTAGGGGTGCGGAGGTGGACCCGCTCGAGGTTCGAGGGCCGACTGCCGTGCCCGTGTAGATCGATAACACTTTCCGGCGGAAACTAAGCTTAAGCGACGTAGCTAACAAGAGGAAATGAGCTACTATGGGATATGCGGATCGGGAAGGGGTTAGTTTCGCCAAAGAAGATCCGCGGTTCGCCGTCGGCCAGCTCTGTGTACGTGGATTGCTTCCCCTGCGGACGAAAGGGTTAAAGTACCTCTACGCCAATCAAGGTGTTGGTTCACACATTTTGGCATAATCCGTGCGCGATATCCATGTATATCTACATCTGTCTGTGTATGTGTAGTATGCGTGTTTCTGTGTATGTGTGCATGTACGACGCGTATATATAACAACACCGGCTCAGAATCCCCAGACCGGCGATGCGGTTTCTCGGACTAGGCAGCTCTTAAGCTTCCGGCAGCTGGAAGGTTCATGGAGTTGGAAACGACCCCGTCTCTACGATTCCGTACCGTGGACACGATAAACGTTCGCTGATCCGGTCATTCGTTAACCCTGCTACCGTATGTATATATATCGTACAATTTGTCAGGAACGGTTAAAGCCACTATTAACCTACCAACAATTATTACCGTCTTTTCGCTTTAGCGACTATTTGCACACGGAATCGACGGGGATATTACGCTGCTGGAAATCGAATCCAACTGTAAAATTAAAAGCTCCTACCGACGGATTTCGAGCACCCGTCCGATCACGATCGTTATGGAGATCGACGCGATCGCACCCGTCGTCGGGGTTGAAGCGTGTTCGCTCGATGAGTTTGATTTTGTTCCATACTGCGTTACAGAGTGATGCATTTAGTTCCATGCAGAATTTATGTCAGAAACGAATTCACTATTGTGTGAGTTATTGTATAGGAAATTTTTTAACAGTCGTTTTCATCAAGAAGCGTTCAACTGTGACGTATTAAAAATTGCACCACCGAATAACATCGTGGTCCAAATACAGAGTGGAGCGTGAACCATCTCCGAGGAGCTAATAAATAACAATAGCCCATTTCGAGGATTCAGTCTCCCTAATGGCCGTTTCGTCTGGAAGACGATGGTAACAACAATTTCCGGTAACCGCCATACCTTCCGCGTACCCTAAATACGAGCGTAGCTCGCGCAGATCGCTGCTGTTGACAAGACCAAGCAGCACTATGATTAAAGATCCTGCTGTCGGCGTTTACAATTTTTTGCGGCGTTCATTTCCGCGCCATAAATTCCGTATTACAAACCGGCGTCGACGTTAATATCGCATCCACCGGTACGCGAACAGTCGATTACAGGTAATCGATGAATATTTTCGATTCGTTCGCGTGAAACGTTAACGATACCGATGTCGGGAATTTTAATCGTCGAAGGACATCGATTGCGAAAGTCCCCGTGTCGCGCGGAGAAAAACAACGCGGGAAAAAATGAGCCGGCGAAAAAACAAGGAAGCGAATGGGCGGATGTTGAAATAGCAGCAGCTTAATACGCGTATCCGATTGGACAATCCAATCGACGAAAGATCCGCGAAGTGGAGCTCTCATAATTCAACGGAATATCGTGGGGCTCCATTTGTCTCCGGCGCACGACGGGCATCGACGTGGCACCGGCTAATCGTGGTCAAATAAAGTTTCGTCGTGAAAACGCTCCCGGGGATATCGAACGGAAATTTCAAATAATTGCCGGATACGAAAAGTCCGCCGAAGGCAATGGCGACGGGAACAGCCTTTGGACGATCGCTAAACTCCTCGACATTCCTCCTTTCTCCTCACTCAACCCCCAACCCCTCGAGATTTCGAATAATCCTGAAACTGGGAAAGGTTAGCGATGAGAACCGAATAACTGGACGAATGATAAAGTGCATCGTTAAAAAAGATCGTTAGGAATATTCACCAGTTCAAAATGTATTGGAACGTTCATTTGGTCGTCAATATTTGTTGTGGTCAAAGTAATTCTCGTTGAATTGCGTTCGACGATTTTTCAAATATTTGTCGAGCAGAAACGCGCAGCCAATTTTGGAATTATTTTTTCCACTGATTAGTTCTTTCCTACCAGTATTCGTTATTTAAATTCCAACCTAAGTGGTTAATCTTTAACCAGTGTCGACGTTGGACTCTAATTGAAAGATACATAGCCTAAGGTCATAAATAGACTGTGGATTTTGATTTTTGATGCATCAATTGCAAGGTACTGAAACCGAATAAAAATCAAATAAAATAGAGGAGATACTTTGGTTCGCAAAGGGTTAAAGAAGTAGCGGAAAATGTGTCGGATGGTGGTTATAGGAAAATGATTAACAAACTGCCGGTATCCCTGCCATCGGGCCGATAAAGGGGTAGTTATCAGAGCCAAGACGACCGAGGAAACGTGAAAGAGGGTTGTGTAGAGGTGTGTGTGTAGAAGTGAGTGAGCTTCGGCGGCTGCCTCAGAACTAAGCAAGTCACGCACGCACAATCTCCATACATCACCGTCGGAGCGTGTAAACTTTTCAACTGCCTCGCATATCCTGGCTGCACCGACTGCTACCCCCGAGGCGCGCCCCGAGTCTTTCTCCACACCGATTTTCCTTCCTTCTACTTGTTCCACATACACCAGCTCTCGCCCCTGCGATTCCACCCAAACCCACGACATCTTATCGTCCGACCAGCCGACTGGCGCGGGGCCACAAATTATTGAAGCCCAATTGAAGCGAGCGAAGACTTCGACCAGCTAAACGCATCCACGTTCGCGATTCTTTCTCTTGGACTTCCCAGTTTGACTTTGCCCCCGCACTTTCACCCTCCGCGATACTTACACTACCTCCAAAAGGTATCGACACACTAAATTACATATATTAGGCTGTACCAAAAATTTCTTTCGCTCTGTACACGTTTCATATTATTAGATAACACGAATATACTCAAACAACGCTATCATTTGTTTGTTAATGACTCATTATTTCTTAATCTACCCCTTATTTGACCACGCCATTTGTTTTTTTACAAACTACGAGACTTTTCAACCAATCGATCCGTTCAAGATTTTTCGACGTTGAAATTTATCGTTTTCCATGATCCGTTTTCATTAAAAAAGATTTCGGGGCTATCGTGGCTCCGCTAACTACCGCTTTATCAGCCTGCTGGCAAGGATAGCATTTCGGTCGTCCGCGGATGACTGTGTGTACAGTAATAACCGCTTCGAACTTCGCAACAGAAGTGGCCCGTTTTAACATGATAAATGCTCCACGGAATACGTGGCCCGCTCGCCTGCGCTCACTCCTGGCAGCCGAAGATTAGAGTATATTGATTGCAATTAATTACCGGGACTCTTACACGCGCAACCGGATCGCACTCACCATCTGCGGAGACGTTTCGGAGAGCCATTAGTCTTCGGTGTCTGGAATATCTATTAATTTCGAGAAGTTCTGTAGCGTTTAGTCTTTGACACTGAAAATTGATATATGAGCTGTTTGCCGTGCGAATCATTCCGAAGAAGCAACTGTACTAAAAGTATGGTACAAATATTATCGATTCGGAAAACCGAGAAATGCAACGTATTTTCTTGATTTAAAGTGTACAGCAAAAATGGATGAAACGTTATCGTAGGATCTTTCATGCACGTATTTCTGATCGTGCGAGGGTTAAATAATAATCAGGATAATTAATTTGAAGTGGTATAACGCCGTTCACTTTCCGATGATCGGTCTCGAGCAACTAATAGAGGTGTTTCCCGTCCATCGAGGACGATAATCGCGCGACCGGTTGCGAAAACGAGATTCGCCGGAGCAACGACTATGTAACCGTTGAAAAGCAAACAATTTCTGCATTGGATAACGTCCTCGGTAAATAGTATATCTATATATTTATATGCACGTATATAACGCTCATCGAGGATCGTTGGGGCAATAAAATTCGTTTGAACGATACTCAAACACGTATCGCGAGCAAACGAACGCGAAAAATGAAATCGACTAAACTCGGCGTAGGGGTGAGGAAGGGGGATTAAACGGAAGTATAGACCCGAGCTAGATTCGATCGTGAGAGAATGCAAATGCTCATCGGAGCGATCTCAAAAACTTTCATCAAGGATAACCGTGGGTTCGCCGCGGGCTTTGCGCACGGCCGTCGGTCCCGGGGAATTATTTGCGGCTTCCCGGGAGAGATTAAAAAACTGATCCGCCGACGAGTAAATCCAGCGCGACTAATTTGAGCCGAGGATACGGCGGTGTTCGCTAGTTCCGGGGGCTTAAGACTTTCCCTTGTCCCTTGGTCACCGGGCATCCAACCAGGACCTAGCCCATCTAGACCCGGGCAAGCCGGTCCTTGTTCCTGCCCGGAATAGCCCTGGTTCCCGGTTCGCTTCATCCTTATTTATGGCGGCTTTCTTCGCTTCATCCTTCACCGTTGGCAGTTTGTCAAAGTTGTGTAAGTTCGTTCAACATTGTAAATTAATTGTTGCCCTCAATTAACCCTTCGCCCTCGGAATTAGAGGACCCTGGACGTGGGTGGCTACCCACCACTCTCCCACTCTCTCTCTCTCTCTCTCTCTCTCTCTCTCTCTCTCTCTCTCTCTCTTTCTCTCTCCCCTGCTTCTTAAGCAAACACCATAATTATTTAAGGTGCTGCGCCTCCGAGTTCGTCCTCCTTTCCCCGTTATGAAATGCATACAGGCCGCGGCGAGTATTGTTCCGTTAATCGGCCCGTCGAAGTTTGCTCAAGTATTTCTCCGGCAAATTGTAAACGTTTACCGTCCCGTTACTGGTTAACGAGATTAATTCGCGCCACTGGACGGTTTTAATTATCGCGCTCTCGGCTCGGCTCGCGAGCTAGAAACCGAGCGATACGCGCGGCTCCAGCCTATGAGATTAAGCCTTTCAGGTGTCCGCCCGGCGACATCTCCGAGTAATTGGGTTACAACTCCATCGAGCATGATACGCAGGCTACGCGTCAAAGGAAAGTATTTCGGCTCCGAGAACAGGAACCAGGCTCTGAAAATTTAATGCCGGCTGGCACACGGTGCCGATCAACGCTTCCGCCCGAGATCAGCTTCAATTGCGAAGATCCTCGCGTGCGCGAGAGGATTTAATCGTGTTTCTCCCCGTCGCGCGTCGCATCGCGTCGCGTCGTGACAGCCGGTAATGGCGTTTACCGAACACTCGAGCGAGAACGACGATTATCGGTACGTTCGATATGTAACGAAGGCCTTATAATAATGCGCGGGACGAGCAGGTTCATGCGGACCCTTTGTGAAAACTGAACTCGACTGTGAAAGACGCAGACCCACGTTCCGCGAGGGTTCAAGCAGAATCGCGAGGGTTGTTTTGTGCGCAGTCGGAAAGCGCTAGGGGAAAGTAGGAACTTATTGTAGTCTCCTCGTTCTGGACTCGAATAATCACTCATCGGGAGCCTTGGCATTATGAGCACGGTGTTTGAACTTTTGAGATTCGGCTCCCCGTTGGGAACAGAAATTCTCGGATGCTGCGCGGGTTAATGTCTTCTGCAAGCCATCGCAACCGAGCAGCTCAAAATGTGTAACATTTTCTGACACGATTTATTACAGAGAAAATTGATTTTAAAATCGTATCAAGCTTGCACACATTTTATTGCGTTTAATGTTTTCGAAAACGTGTGTTACAAACAATGAAAAATTAAAACATCGGAATAACGAGGAAAGAGTATCCGATAACAGTAATATTAGATATAAAGGAGCATGGACAATATTTCCAACAATGTTAAAGTTAAAACAGTTTCAGAAAAACGAATACTTTATGTTATCCCGCATCCTCGTTGTGTGACGCGCACAAATATTAACAATTTCTGTTGACACAAGTACAGCTCGGCATGGGATTTCTATGCCAAATAGGCAACGACGAGCTTCGCTCATCAGACATTATCGACGAATCATGTGTTTACTAATACCTAATTCTAACTGTTTGAGTAATGAAACTAGAAATTCCTATGTTGGCTGTTGCTCTACACAGCTCACCTTCCTACATTTTTGCCTGCAAGTAGATTGCAGTTCAAGAGGATCGTCAAAGTTTACGAAATAAAAAGGGAAAAGGAAAAATTTATACTAATCTTTTGTTGCTACAATAATTCAATTACTTAAGAGGAATAGTTCACTTAAAAAGCAGAAAATGTTCGCACATCTTTGCACCGAACGAAATTGCACAAGGAACAGCGAGCTCAAAATTGGTCGTTCCTCAGTGAATTTTCTGGTACCGCGTACAAACCATAGCGCACGATGGTTACACGTGTGCAAAATTCGCGGCACGGCTTTTTGAACACTGGATGGGTTCGATGGAGCAGATGTTTAACGACCTGTCGTAATCTTTAACATTCAGGCCCGATCGAGATTCGGGCCATTTACCTTTCTCTCCCTGGTGCGATGACGAAATAAATCATGGAGACCGCCCTGTAACGAACTCGCATTTCCACTGATCGGGTTCGTGGCGATCGGTGTCGGCACCCGGCACAGTTTGGCTGGCAGTGTAGCAATTTTTTTCCCTCCCATTTGCGGGCGTACCGCGATAAGACGCCGGGAAACGTGGGGACAATTTTGCAGAGGGACCCCGTTGCGCCCGTTGATTCTGCTTTGCCTTCGTTCCCCTTTCCGCCTCATTCTCTCGTTATAAAGTGCTGTTCGGCTGACAGCTCTTATCGGTGCTCCGCACAGAATCGATACGGACGGGAGGGTTTGTACGCCATGCCCTTGCAGAGTCGTGCTCATTTTGGTCAATGCACTTTTCGCTGGCCAAATCTTCGCTCGAGTGCAATACGTCCGTGGCTGCGCTGTAGATCCCGTCCAGCGGGGAACGTGGCTCGAAATCTGAACGAGCAAGGTACGTCACACAACTGTCAATCACCGATTTTCTACATTTATAATTCGGCCAAAAATATTTCACACGTCTTTTCTCTTATCGGCAGAAGATCAGATATACTTCGGCGAAATTAGCCCTCAAAGTAAGGGTCCGCAAATATTTTAAAAAATTATACCAACGAAAATTACTTGGTTTTTTTTATATGGAAGCGACAATTTCAGTTTAAATCGTAGGTGGCGCTATGGGTAACATGGATAACAACTTGAAAGTGAATTTTTATTACAAGATATATGCGGAGAAGAATCTTCATGATAGATGCCACACAGATACGACAGGTCACACTTTCTACCGATGGTTTCACGAAGTTCCCCTGCCACGGTACTTCGTTCACGTCAGATTCACGTTCTGACGATTCCAGACTATCGTTACAGCGTATTGAACTTCGTAGACTGCGTTTAACCTGCGCACCCGGTAATTTCGTTACGCGGTATTCTAACGTGTATTGAAACTTCGGAAAAGTAATTTCGCCGTTCGCGGTCGGGGGCAATATGAGTTGTGGCCGTCGTTCCGACACCGATAACTCTTTAATTAACTTCCAATCGGCTTTTTATACTATAAAACGAAGTATCAACTTCGGTTAACTGCGCCGGACGTAATAGTCTCGTCTGCCCGTGCGAAGTCCAATGACCAGCGAAGTTTCGTCAATGGCGAAGCATTTAATCGTGATAATTAAGCGCCCGCGGATACGGCGCGGCTTTAATTGGTTTAAGTGTCGCTCGGAGATCGACGCTGTCGTGTATTCAACAGCTGATACGCGCTTCGACGCTGTGTATTTACGATGATCGAAATTATGACGCGGTGGGAATTACAGGAATGGGGACTTCGTATTGATTTTACATTAACTCTGATCCTATCCCCTTCCTACCCAGCTAATCCTTTTATAGAAACTAAAGAAAGTTGACATGGTAATCACAGTGTTAATTCGTCAAGGTTTCAGATACAAAGAACTATCTCCGTTTTACATATCAGTAAAATAAACAGAGTACGAAGTCGTTATCCTGACAATTTCCTGGGTGTCTTATAACTCCGTACACTGTGTAGATGCATACAGGTGCGTAGTCCACGGTGTTTTCAGACCGCCGTAGACAAATGTGTCCAATAAAATTCTACACGCGAAGGTGTGTCCCAATGTTTTGCGACACACCTTCGAAAGCTCGTCGTCGCGTCGTTAAACTACTCGAACGTGTTAAAGTGCCGGTATAAATCCGATTTAGGTGGCGCGATATGACGCCAGACAAAAAGGTCTTTAATAGATCTCCGTTCAGTCGTATTTTCGGAAATTTATTTACCGTGGCCCGGCTGTTGGAACGGCCTGACGGAAGTAACGACCGAGCGGAACAACGTCTCCGAGTCGACTGCTCTCCACCGTGTCGCGGAGAAGTAAATGGTTTTTATTCACTAGCGGCTGAATACTTTATAGTACGACACGCGTGGCGGTGGAAACTGAAACAGCCCACCCGAAGAGTCCCCTATTTCAATGCTATTCATGAATGGAGCACGTCTCTTCGCACGTCGTACTATTTCCTGGGGATTTCTTTTGTACCGAATATAGATCGAGGATGGTTCACTCTATTTGATTGTTCAAACACTATTTCAAGTGTTCGCTCAAAAAGAAATCCTTACTGCTACAAACATTACTTATTACAGATTGTTACATGTTGCACGCGCTAATCTCGTAGAAAAATATTTGTGCATAAATGTATAATAAAAAGGCGTACAGGACTGAAATTTACATGTGGCAATCAACCATGTTGCGTCGAATGTTTCTTTGTCGATCGATTGGTACCATATTTCGCGGCAGCACATTCTTCCGGAATACAGGGGCTCTTATCTTCGTAATGCATTTTGTAATTTATGTATCACGTAGATTAACGCGCGCCTTGACTGGAGCTAGTGAGCAGGAAAATAAATTCAATTTTATGCGCCGTAAACTCCTTCCGCCGGGGTATCGGCGGATAATTATTCGTGTTTCATTGAAAACACCTCGGAAATGTAACCACGTAACGGGGCAACGAATTAAAGAAAATTTCCATGCATAGGGTGCGAATTAATGTTTAAATTTATTTTAACTGTTGATCGTTACCATACGTCGCTATTATTTTCAGCGTAAACAGTGTTCCCCTCGGATTACGTGTTGCAACGATTGGATCGTTGCAAGAAAATTGCACTAATCAAAAATGTTTGTGTACAGATTGCAAATTGTTCGCGTTTACAGATATCACTTTTGACTAATATCAAGCGTAGATTGGGCCCCGACGTGTTTAGCATGGAACTCGATCATTCACGAGCAGTTCAACCAGAGTGTCCCAATTTCCTCCACACGATTACCTCAATATAGTAGCCACATTTCCATCAAGATACCTGGAACGGTTAACACGATAGGCCTATGTTGATTTAACGTTATTTCTATGCTAATTCCAGCGAATGCATGCACAAATGAAAAATGTATTAGGGATCTACTTTCGCTGATGAAAGATTGGAATCGTGCTTTAACGAGAAATAGCTGAACACAGAAACAAATTGTTCCCTCGAGACCTGGAGACAGAGCTAACTCAATCATCGCAATTCAATTAGAACTATACATGTCCAGATAAAGAGGCTCGGAATGGGCTGACATCAATCTGGAACCACGAGACCTAACTAAAATCAATTTAGGACTGTGTCGCCAAGGTAGGAAGAGAATTACTGCAACATATGACACTCGGGCTATTTTAGAGTTTATGGTAGCTTCTGGAGGATCTTCAGATTTCTCTCATGTCTTCCGATATAAAATAGATAGAACGGAGGCTCGTAAAATTATGGTATCAATTTCCGGAATGAAGAAAAGTGGAAATATAAACATTTCGCCATCAATTGCAGGAAAAGGGATTAAATTGAAATTTATTTTTCCTCGCAATAATTAGCCATACTCTTATATTCTTCTGGTATTTTCACGGTTTTTTTTGTATTTCACGTACCGAGACTTTTCTTATGCACGCATAAAACCTGGATATTGGTTGGGAATATCTTGGGAATATCAATCTTCGGCAAGCATCGTAATTTTACACAGCAATCACGATATTCATATTAAACGCTTTACGCCGTGCAACTTTGTGCAACTTTGGCAAAGATGTAGTCTGCTGGAACGTATACCATCGGAAACGTACGCAGCCGGTTAGGGTTAATCATGCGGGGGAAATTGGGACATTCAGATTGCCTTGCTTGCAAATTATTGAGTCACGCAATGCTCATGCTTCACTCGTGTGCCGAAGTCCAGGAATGATCGATTGTCGAATCGACCGAGGAAATATTATCAAATACGACGACCTGAAAATGCATGGGGCGCGTAGCTTCCCTATCGCCGCGCCAACCATCCGTTTATAAACAATATATTGCACCATTGTCTGTATCCAGTGGTCGTGAAATTTAATCGTTTTTGTAGAATGAGATTTTAATTACACTGTCCAACAGCCAAAAATTATTTCGATTCCCACTATGCGATTCTTATAGAGTTTTTCGCGCCGATTCCGAATCTGACCTTAATTTTTCTCCTATACGTACAGTTTTTGAGAAAATTGATTTTTAAAAAAAGACACATTTTTCAACTTTGAACAATTATTGCGATGTTATTATAAAAGCTATTGAATTGTTCTTTACGGCAAAAGATTCTGTAGACTTTTCCGAATACAGTGATATCCAATAATAATACATTATGATCGTTTAAACATGTTTAAACAACGATTAAAGACGGAGAGACACTATTTTTGCACCCATTTTTGAGGACATTTTTCAATTTATATAAAAAAATAAGGGTCCAGCGGACAATCGAACTATACCACGCGATAGAGCAGACTTTCATCTTGAGAAACCACCCTTTCAAATTTTCAACATCGACGTTTTTTTCGATTCAGAAAGCAAAATATCTTCGCTCGACATGATATGCCGCCAGTGGTGCTCTTCCACTAGCGCTAATAATAATAAATGTTATATTTATTATTGTTATTTATTATTTATTACTATATGCCCACTCTATTAATATATTTATTCTTTATTTATTATTTTATAGTAAGAATAGAAAATTACAAGATAGAAAACATACGTAAAACTTCTTTCTTCTTGACTGACGTTAATGAGATGTTTCCGCTTCTGTTATTAAACTCCAACAATAGTCTGCAAGCATGAATGTACTATCTTTTCCCAAGTATCTTGTTTCCATAACCAAAATGTCTCGATGGAATCTTTCACCGTGTTCATCACGTACATCACCAAGGTTGCACGGAAAAAAGTCTAAATGCGAATGTGAAAAGTGCATTTTGAGGGACATATTACACCCCAACTTATACATTTTCAAAAGCTCTCCAGGCTCTTCGTTCAGGCTCACCCGTTGTGTCGAAGAATTCTTCATTATCTAAGAGTGTTTTTATTTGTGGTCCTACGGAGATTCCTTCTTTTATTTTTGCTTCGGATATTTGTGAAAATTTTGTTTGTAAATATTTAAATGCCGATGTATCGTTACTTATGGATTCGACGAATGCTTTTATTACACCTAATTTTATATGTAACGGAGGTAAGTATATTTTATTCGGATCGACTAAACGTTCGTACTTAATATTTTTCTGGCCTGGAATATGGGTCTTTCTTACTGGCCAAGTTTTGACCGTGTAATGCCACGTTTTAGCTCGGCTTTCCCATTCACGCAAGAAACAGCAATGTTTTGTATATCCAGCTTGCAGTCCCGTAACAATTGCAATCACTTTTAAATCTGCGCATGTATGCCAATTGTACTTAGTATAATTTATTTTTTCACCTTGGCGATGTAAGCGATGAACAGGGTGAAAGGTTCCATCGAGACATTTTGGTTATGGAAACAAGATACTTGGGAAAAGATAGTACATTCATGCTTGCAGACTATTGTTGGAGTTTAATAACAGAAGCGGAAACATCTCATTAACGTCAGTCAAGAAGAAAGAAGTTTTAGGTATGTTTTCTATCTTGTAATTTCCTATTCTTACTATAAAATAATAAATAAAGAATAAATATATTAATAGAGTGGGCATATAGTAATAAATAATAAATAACAATAATAAATATAACATTTATTATTATTAGCGCTAGTGGAAGAGCACCACTGGCGGCAACTCATGTCGGGCGAAGACATTTTGCTTTCTGGATCGAAAAAAACCGTCGATGTTGGAAATTTGAAAGGGTGGTTTCTCAAGATGAAAGTCTGCTCTATCGCGTGGTATAGTTCGATTTTCCGCTGGACCCTTATTTTTTTATATAAATTGAAAAATATCCTCAAAAATGGGTGCAAAAATGGTGTCTCTCCGTCTTTAATCGTTGTTTAAACATGTTTAAACGATCATAATGTATTATTATTGGATATCACTGTATTCGGAAAAGTCTACAAAATCTTTTGCCGTAAAGAACAATTCAATATCTTTTATAATAACATCGCAATAATTGTTCAAAGTTGAAAAATGTGTCTTTTTATAAACTCAATTTTCTCAAAAACTGTACGTATAGGAGAAAAATTAAGGTCAGGTTCGGAATCAGCGCGAAAAACTCTATAAGAATCGCATAGTGAGAATCGAAATATCCAAAAAAAGTTGAAATTTGTTGGACAGTGTTATCACATTGCCGATTATCAGATAGTTAGACATAGTCGAAACCCGTCGAATTTCGTCAAAACCGACGAGAGCTCCTCTTCGAACAAGACAAATGTTTACTTGGATACTTTAGGCATTATATGTGTTAGTTTAAAACAAGATGCTTTGATGTATATACGTAACCGAAGCGGTTAACTGCGGGATGATATATTCCGTGTACGCATTCCCGTGCAATCTGCGCGTCGGAACTCCCTTAACAGCGCATAAGCGCGAACTATGCACGGTTACAGAACGCTTCTTGCGGGTTGGTTGTCGAAACACAGCTTCCGCTTTCTAATTACTCAGTTTTGTGGGTTTACGGTCCGGTCGTAAAAGCAGGACCTGCAGTTTTCGCAGACAATGCCGGGTATCTTCGTAAAATTTTCACATTGAATTAAGATCTACAAATAAATCTTCCCCGAGGCGCACGTACCCAGGTGCACCAGCAAGTACCCGCCGTCCTATCCGAGTGCACCAACGTCATCCTCAGACGTCCAACTTTTCTATTATTCTCCGCAGACAATTCACGTTTTGCATTCCAAGTTTTTAAACAAGCTGCCCGCAATAAACCAGCAATAATGTCACCGCCTTCCTTCTTAATATTCCTCTCTTCCTGGTCGAGTCCTCTCTCTACTTCGGTGCCGTGGGACTTAAACTCTATGATATAAGACAGTTCTTTAAATATTTTTTTATTTATAGTCTGCAGTAGACTGATTATAAAATGATTCCATGAGATTCGTGCCCATCGTTTTACTGTATCACCTGTTCTTAAACCCTTCTAATGTTTTTGCTGTTTACTACTTTATCTACCCATTCGTCTAATTTTTTAATCAGAACGGGTACACAATCCGTAGGATTCGCTTGGGCTGCGTGTTGGGGAATTTATAATTGATAGCGGGCACGTGTTGGTGGCCGGTGGGAAGCGTTTCTTGGAGAGACGTTCAGTGGTCGCGGAGGAGTTAAATATTTCTCGGGGCTCGGCGAGTTTCTAAACAAGTTGGCCGCAATAAACCGGCAGTAAAATTTCCGGCATCCCTCTCCTTGGTTTCGGGGCCGATCCGGGACGCGCGAGTAAACGCGACGCTCTGCATATAAAATGCATTCGTAAAGAATCTCACGTGCTTCGTCTGGCGGACCCCTCGAACGGGGTTCGGGGGTTTGGGGTCGGCAAAGCCACCACCGACACTTTGCACGTAGCTACGCAATACTTTTTCGAGGCGCAACCCCCTCGATATACTTTATAGTGGCCGACCGTACAAGGCGGTTATCAATACGCGAAAAATATTGATACTTCCCTTGGTATTCCGGGACGCTGCACGAGGGCCGCCCAGAGAATATTGGCACGTACCAGGGCGGGATCTAACGCGGAACACGCTTTGAGGAAGGCTGCGCGAAAGAAAAACGTCATTGCGGCGAACGGGAAACTCGCTTTGTCCGAGGGAAAACGAATTTGCGTACGTTCAGCCGTTCTTTTTTTCTTCTCCCGCCCACGCCACGGTTTCTGCAAGCGCAGAGGCTACCGGCCACTTTTTAGGCGGACCGGTCGGCCCGACTCGTTTTTGAATTCTGAACGGTTCTTCGTTCACTTTACGCCCCCGGAACGATGAAATCTATTCAGCCGAATACATCGGAACGATATTGCCGTCCGGGTCTTTGCATAAACGACCGATACGTATTATGGGAATTCGTTAAAAGCTCGCGATGGTACATCATATTCTTGATTGATTTATTGTATCGAATGGATATCTTAACTACATTTGATCCTCTGAACAGACGTACAGCATTCATTATACAAAGTTAGGGGTGAGAAACATATTCGGACGAATATCCTGGAAACTACTTGAGCTAAAAGAAGGTTGTAAATGGTAAGCTTCTGTATTTTTACTACCGAGGCATATCGCAATAATATTATGAAAGTATCCTCAAGAACCACCCCAAGATACTTCTCGGTAACGTCAACAGATCTTTATTTATAATACGTAAAAATGGTCTGCTTCTTTCATAATTCTACGACACACATTCTCTTACTTTTAAAATGACCAAACAGTTCATAAAGCGAAATAAAGACTTAACCCTCTATTGCATTCCGTTCCCGATTGGGGACTTAAATTGAATGAAGTAGACAATACCGAAGATCCGAACAACATTGCGCTTATAAATGAAACCGCATATGTATAAAGTTTCCATACAGGAACCGTCATAAAATGCAATAAGTAACATTTTCTAATAAAATTGTGTTATTTATTTCATGACCGCACTCATTTTTAAGTACACAAGTGACAAACAGCCATATATATTTTTTTCAACTCGTCTTAAAAATGTATACAATAGAGGGTTAATATCTTTGCTTATTAATTACTTTGGACGATCATTTCGGATAATCGTTGCACCATTCATCGTGGATAAATGTTCCGGGATGTCCATCCAAAGTAAAAAATCTATATTCTGCTTGAACGATGTCTCGGGTGGAACACGGTTAGGCGTCCAGCACTGTTTCGACACCGGTTCCCAATGCGGATACTTTCTGGAGTGTGCCGTTGTCTTAACCTAGGGATTCGTGCATGAATTCTACATGAAGACCGGTGGCGGGGCTGGTGTTCGACGGCAGCGTTGCGTCTATTTGCCAAGTTTGTAAGGTAAATTTATGTTGAACACCTTTCGCATGACGTTCCCCCGATAGTTCCTCGTGCCGCGGATAAATAGGGGCGTAGCACGAGTGCAAACAAGCGACACTCGCTTAATCCCCGTGCTTCTCCTATCCGTCGAGCTGATTTCTCCCAGCAGAAACGCGCGAAATCGTGCGCGACGTACGGCAGGAAATATGCTCCCGGGGATATTACCAAGAACAAAACGCACGATACGAGATACGTATCTCGCGGAATTGCTTGGCACGAGTCCTCGCCCAGGCAGAAACGTCTGCGGATACCTTAGAAATATCTTCCCAAAGAAATTCGCGTCACATTTAAACGGGTCAGTGTTGACAGTCGTGATATCGTCGGCGCCGATGCGTCGCCATTCAACACGCCATATGACGAACACCGACGTAGATAATGGTTCTCGCCATTTGATGAAAATCGACTCGTACGGTTTTTTCAAGCGTGATCACCCAAGTCTCTCCAGAAACGATGGAAAATGTCGACGAGATTGGAATCGAGTATCTCCACCGCTGTGTCTTCCGGAGACGATAATTGTGGATCTCCGTGCAAAATAAATATTCCTTCGTTTGTTCCGAGAAAAAGAAGCCACTTACGGATTTTTTCGGATAATCTTCGTTTCTTCGTAAATTAGAAAATCGTTAGAGGAAGCTTGCACCACCGTGTTTCTGTTGCATGGATAGTATTCCCAATTTTATTAAAAATTCGGTTATTGCAGCAATTATGAAATTGTCAGTGTTTCCACTTTATACATTCAAAAGCTTGTTGTCGGGACAATTCAATTTCACAGTCACGGTATTTTCCGGCGAATAATCGCGACGTTAATTAAGCGGCAGCGGCGCTTCCCCTCGATAATGCTGTTTATCCCAGAATTGTTTAGTTACACGTTATGATCGGGCCCGTCTCAAGGGGACGGCAATTTTCAAATGTATACAGGGGACAAACGAACATATCGGTGGTTTGTTATGTAGCGGGCTCTCCGGCGAGTAGTTGCTACCTTTTCTCAGGGGTTCAATCTCGTTTCCGGTCGCAGCAGCGCCAGCCGAGCTTGCAAGCGCGGAAACACGACGAATGGAGAAGAGAAGGTGTGGGGACACAGGATGAGGAAACGAGAAGAGCATAAAGGCAATGCACGGCTGCGGTACAGAAATTACTATTAAGGTCACGGCTTCGGTCGTGCTAGTCGCGCGACTAATCAATTCTGCGGCCACTCGAACCGATAGTTTCGAAGTTGAATTTATGGACGGCGTCTGAATCCGAGGCTGAACAATTGCGTTATATAATTCTGTCGCGAACCAGTCACACCGAGTCGAATCAATACCTCCCTCTCCCGATTCGCAGCAACATTATTAATCATGAACGGTGTATGTAGTCACTGTCCTGCGTCGCGCGAAATTTCTTTCTTTTAACGGCGACGCGAGTCGTCGCGACGGTTTAACAATTCTATTTATTTTACGCGACGTACGATCGACGTGCATAGCTGTCTGCCCAGTCTGTCGCCAATGCAAAATGAACAATGAGCAATGGCTATCTGGGATTAAGCAAAATATTCGCATGTTTATTTCACTGGGTATCTTCTAGCAAATAAGGCCAGGAAAATTATCAGGGATTGTAGAATAATATTTTAGAAACATTCGGGACAATTTATACGATATTCGAGGAATATCAATATAAATATTTCCAGTTTGTGCCTGAATTGCCTATTATTGATAACAGCGAGAGAATTGATATTTTGACATTGTTAACCGGGAGATAGATGGGTTGACGAATGTACCGGCTAAGTAATTTTCCAGATAGAAATTTTCTTTCCCCGGGCAATTCATGTTCGCGACTTGCAAACCGGGGACACGATATAAGCAACCGGGTCGGTAAATCTTCCTTTCCGATAACAACGTTACGCCATTAAAGTGAATTATCATTTCCCCGCTGGCTCTCCGTTCGCACAACAAAATTGAAAACGAAGATCCGGCTGTTTCGCCATTAATTCCCGTACTCTCGAATCAATTCGAACATTTTATCGAATCGTTTAGATCCTATCTATATATCTGCAATGTCCTCGGGCTAGAGAGCTCCGTCGAAAAATACGTACGATCGTGTAGACTCGAAAGGGAGACCTTGCGGATTGTTAATTCAATTTTGCGTCAACGGGTCCAGTTTTGTGACCTCGTTGTTTAAAATTGCTAAAACTGGGATTGGTAGAGGCTGTCGCGAATAGGGGCCGAATCGATATAATCGGGCGGGCATACACGACTCCCTTGCGGGTCATCGGGTCAACGATCGTCTCCGCATCGTGCTCTTCATCCGCGGATAAAGTAAAGCGTATGGAGCATGATCAAAGATTTCCCTGAGACGTCTATTGGACTGACGCTGGCTCGACCGTGACCAACGAACTTCCCTATCGGCCGTCGTTTCGTTTCCACCGAATATTAACCCTTGGTCTAATAACTTCTTCGTCGTTCATAATTTCGGAGAAATAGAAGAAATTTGATGTCTATTGTATACTTATGTCCATCGCAAATAATGTTTGTTAGACCATGTTTGAGTGCTTCGAGGCACTGATAATTCAACATTACACTTAAAGCTCGCAAAACGAAAGAGCTAGAAACACTTTTAACTTTCGACAGAAGATTCTCGCCAGAGAATCTCAACAATTTCGACTAAAATTACAAAATTCAAATATTCCGGTAGCACCGCCGCATCAGTATTCAGCGACTTTCAAGGCCTTGTTAAAGAACAGTTTCGTAGACCGGCATCCAGGCTAGTATTTCATTAGCCTTCGACGCGTTTCAAAGAAGCGCCGACCATAATTTCCGGAAATAAATTTCGCCGAACTACATATAGCTGTTTACGCCGTCTACGTTAACCGTGATGCTCGCCTATGTAAAGCGGTAACCTAAATTCGATCGTTTCCAGGGGGGTTTCGTCGCGTCAGGTATGTACGGCAGAGGGGCTCGTATCGTGGAAGCAGTCCTTTAAACTCGGTTAACTATTAACAGGTTGTTAGCCGGCCATTACAGCGCAAACAAACTGAAAGTACAACAAGAACCGTAGCCGGGAAACACCTGCGAGAGTCGGGCGGGCCGAGGCAACAGCGGTGCAATGGTAATGTAACTGTTCCGGAAAAACCGTTTCCCGGAACGGTCTTATTATTCTGGAAAATTGGCGGGGCCGGCGTGCGGCGCGGCGCGGCGAGTTGCGCCCGTTAATCCGGCCAGCGTGAAAACGACGTCGTTTCTCATCCGACCGTGATGCACCGTGATGCACCGCGGCCTTTCGCCTCGGCCCGGCTCGTTCCCGACGATCCACCAATCAGGAAATAAGCCGACGCCGATGCGGCGTACATCATCTTATAACCTTGCGCCTTGAAATAAACGCGGCCCAAGTGGTTTGTTGTTGCGACGAGCGGTGTACAGGCTGATTCAGCTAAATTGTAAATTATTTGGTATACGAAAAAATAGTCGAAACGAAAATTGTACGGTTTCAAGAGCATCATAAAATGTAATATTTAGATGTTTTCTGTTTTTCTTTTCCATCGAGGTACAAAGATCACCTTGAGGTTTCTTTATTCTAGAAGGTACATTTTAATCGTGCAGTTGAAAAGGGGATTGAACCCTAAGTAAAGAACCATAAGGGTAGAATAAGAGATGAATATTTACCGAGATATGTACTAAACGATTTTCAATACAGGCAATGCTCAAAATTTTGCATAATCGACCGAGAAGTGTAAGTGATACCCATTAAAGGGGTCCAAGAAAATAATTCCGCTCTTATAGCAACATTGTACGCTACTCTCGAAAATAGTTAACAAGTAATTTCGGGGTCACACTTAGCTGAATCACCCTGTATCGCGGCCTCGTAGGTACGCTTTAATGCATCCAGCAACGCGCGATCGGGACGAACCGCATATTCGCGCTTCCACGCATACGCGACCGCTGCTGGTTTCGTTATGATGCCGGTTCTCGGAGCAACGGTGCATCGTACACACGCGTATGCACCCCATCTAACTCGAAGCGTTACGATGCTTGTTCGTATCGCAATCTGTAGCGCCTCGTAAAATTAACGACGCCCGTTCCGTGGCCGCTTTAAGAAGCAAACGGACCGATTTTTAAGGCCATGTGCTGCACTCGCCGCGTTATACGCATCTGCTACACGTACCCGTTTTATTTCGCATGCACACGAACGCTGCGCGGATTGCAGACGACGTGGCTGCCCATTCTGGCCGGTTGATCGTGTCTGGCCCGTTAATCGGTGGCGTTTAATGCTAGAAAATGCAGGTATAATTTAGAAAAACGTACAACGTTTGCTTAGCTAGACAAATAAGATTCTTTAGCTCGAAATGCGAAGGAAGAAATCCCAATTTATTAAAAAATACGAGGACATGGAGATGAACAGATAAAAAATGTCAGGGCGACCACGTATTAAACTACGAAGTACAAAATCTTCCAGACCATAATCTTCCGCACCGTAGATACGGTGTTGAATAAGTAAAAAATCAGATTGCGGTACCACCGCGCCCTTCTCTCAAATTTCAAATCGTAGCAGCGCAACTGATCCACTTCGTGAACTGAAATCCCCTTTCCTTTCGAAGCAATCGCAACTGCAATTTACCGAAAATGGAATCATCCACTCTCCCTACACCAAAAGCAGAGGCCAATTACGATTCTAACACCTCTGGTTATTTACAACCCGGCGAGGCGACCCAGAATTATTTATCTCGCGCATCGTATTACCTTTCCGGTCCGTTTCGCATCGCTTAGATTTATTGGTCGGACTTATCTGGACAAGAACAACTATGCTGTTGTAGACTACAAAATCTGTATTGGTCGGCGGTGTACGACTCTCATCTAATTGCGCGATGAACGCCGTAAATTATTTTTCCTCTCCGTGTATACGGATCCGTGGCTACTTTACGTCTGTCGGCTGAATAATTGAAAAACTCGTTTGCGGCCGGAAAACCGATCGAGCGAAGATTTTCATCGGATCGGAGCGCGTACGTATACGCGAGCATAGCTTCTCTCGCACACGCGTGCACGCCTCCCGAGAACCAATCGGGGATACCGTCGAGGCAAAAGCTCTGTTTTCCCCGATGGCCGCATTCCACCGGATAAAAAGCGGCTTCCTCTTGGCCGCTATTTCACGTGGAACCCGTTTTTCTCATTACCACTCGTTGCTACGTTCTTAATGAAAGCCGTTTTTCTCGGCGCCTCTCTCACCGGGCTGCATTCTTACCCGCGCGCTTTCGAACACGCACACGGATCCATCCGGGGGCCTGCCGTTTTATGAGCCATTATTGGCCGATCTACTCCCTCGTTACGGGCTACTGATCCCCTGATGAATGTCGAGGAATTGGAAGCCGGAGATTTGCGGCCACTTTGTTGTCCCGTCGCGTATTCATCCTCGCACGGCGTATACCCGCCAGTCTTGCCTGAATATCTTCTAATGATCGACGATGGAGCTGCATGTTTTTGATTTACGGATTTGAAGGGCTCGCCACCGAGGCCTCGATTCCAGTTGATCCGTTCTCCTTTTAAATCAGATCTCCTTTTAATCCAACTACGGACCGCGGTTGAATTGTGCATCTGATAGAACATGAAACGAAGATCTCGTGCATTTTCAACTTTATTTTAATATATGCGAATGTGGGGATATAAAAAAGTATTATAGGAGAGATCAGGACCAGTACCAAGAGCGAAAGTAACGTTATTCGATAGCGAAACTCGAGACGTTTTATAGGAAAAGGAACAAATGAGTAGCGAAGGGTTTTTGACTGATGGAACCTTTACATGGAATTTCACTTTTCAATTATTTAAATATAAAATGTGACACTCTTGATACTGTTACGTCCTAAGGTGGACGTAAAGAGATATAAGATAATGAATTTATAGGTTTTAATAAAGGATATAACGCGGTTTTGAACCTACCTGCATTCACCGGCTTCGGTTCGATTGAGGATTTCTTAGAACTAATTGGCCTTGTTGGTGGATTTTTGGAACGTAATGGTCGAAGTCGGGTATTCAAAATGATTCGTGAGTATGATTTTAGATAAAAAATTGAACAATATATGTATATTTTAAGCATCAAATTTCAGATACATTATGTGTTAGAATCTTATTAAAAATTGTTAGTATTTACCGATGTGTTGATCGCTTTTAATAACTTGATCGCTTAACAATGGTTTTGATGATGATGTTGATGATGATGATGTTGATGATGATGATGTTGATGATGATGATGTTGTTCGTATATCCAGCGGGTTAACTCGCTAACTTGATGATCACTTTAACCATTCACAAATGATCTTTTGTGGGTTTTTGTTCCTTTTTTCGCGACTGCGTGCGAAAATGAAACAATTTGGACCTGAGGTTGACTATTATTATTACAGAACTAACGTAAATCTGAGTTGAGGTTTGGTGATGACTGACTGTCCTGATGATGAGCCATCCCTTTATAGAAAAATCAATCCATTGTTCTTAGCTTAATCTTCATGAGGTGTGCACCTCTTCATTGATTTGTTCGTATTGGTTATCATTTCTGATTAAACCGGATGTACAGTATTCAGTATACAGAATTGCTCTATGCATCCTCCTAGGAGTTGATCATTAGTCTTTTGTTCATTGATCTTTGCCCTTTTCTTCTACGTATTGTTTATTTTTCATTTCCTGTGGTATATCTTTTACATTCTTCGTCGATGAATAAATTTCAATAGATGTTTCATTTAATTATTCGCTCGCATATTATATTTAGAATCGCTGTGAATTTGTTCGATGAAGCTCTTGTTTAAAGATAAGTTTAAGTTTTGAAATAAATAACATGAGTTAGCAATTTCATATAGTCCACTGCGAAATATATCTTATAGATTTTCCTTATTTCTATCGCTCGCAATGTGGTATACTATAATTCAATATTAAATAATAATTATGATATTTGATGTCATCGTTAGCCCGTGCATCGTTAGCAGAGTAAATACAAAAAAGAAGAAATTAGGAAAGAAATATAATATGCATGATTGATTTTATCAATTGTTAATAACGGCTGAACCACCGGACGTGACAATACAAAGTCTATATCAAGAAAAAAAGTGAATAGGTATGCCTGCAGTCCAAATTTGAAAGGAAAATTTCGATAATTTCTCCTCGCTGAAGCGATTATACGAGCATGTTCGAAAAAGGGGGCGTGGTCTGGAAGTCTCTTAACTACTGAATTAAGTGCACACAGTTTCTAAATGTAATGAATATTAAATTTCCAGGAAATAATTTTGAAGCATTATTGATCAATGTTCAGGAGTTGGCATTATTGTTTCCAGCGCATTAAAAGTTTCTAGACAAAGCCTGCTAACAAGAAGTTTGTAGTTGAGTGTAACGTAATTGTGTAATATTGTATAAGGAAATCTTGGAAAATGGAGGCCTGAAGCAAACGATTCCGTAGATATTTATCCCCCGCTTTAAATTGAACGGTGCCTATGTAATTTTCTGCGACAAAATCGGAGACAAAATAATAACGGAGAATCGTTTTCTCAGCAGAGCGTATTCGAAAATAAAATACCACCAGCCCGAAATGGTTTTGTTGTTTTAAATATCGACACAGGTTTCGCCAGTACCGTATTTTGACCTAGAAAAACTCACTGTGTAGGCGAGCTTGACCGGCGCCAGCATTAATCGACAACAATATTGATCAACACTAGAGCTTTGTAAGACACATACATATTCACCGACTTGTATACATCACCATCGGTAATTCCAGGAATTGTACTTTTTCTCCGGCTCGCTGGCCTTTGACTGGGTTGAGAGGTGGAGTGAGAAACATTGGCAAGGGACATCATCCAACTATCCCCTTTCGGTATTGATGAAATTCGGCTGATTTGTAAGACAGCCAAAAATAAGAGGCACGTACGGTCAAAGGAGTGAACTTCAATATGAGGGTCGCTGACCCTTAATTTGCAATTGAAAGAACATTTTACAGTTCGAATAATTTTAAATCGAAAACAAGGTGAAACAGTAATTACACCCGACTGGAAATTACGATCTACAGTGATGTCGAGAGCCGCGTCCATAAAAAACGGAAACAACGAAACATAACAAACTTTTTCGTGAAAAGAACGTGAACGTCAGCCGAACGCCGCGCCGGACCGTGAAAATTCTCTGTCGGATACGCGAGCAGAAAAATATAGCTGAACTATGCGAGGCATCGAGTTATTGGAATGCGATATATAAATGTAAATGAGTGGCGCTATCGTGGTATGTGCAATTAAGAGGTTATGAAATTCTTCGCTGTCGGAACATCCTTCTTTCGTCTCGCGTCTCTTTCCATCATTTGCACCGGCTCTCTGTCTTCTTGCCGGCCATCTTCGCGCGTAAAGCAAACGTTTCGCGACCCTTATGATTTATGAGGTCGAGCAACGTGTGACGAGATTATCCGATCGGTTGGTCGCGTTGACCCTTGGCGACCTGTGAACTAGGATTGTCGATGGTCAATAATCGAAATAAAACCTGCTTTATTTATGCTTTTTTAGGCGGATGGTGCGTGCCGTTACACTGCGGTTAAAATTCGGCCGTGCCAATTTCGGCAAATGGCCTGTCTATTCGTGTTTTCACGGGTGCATAGCTTCTGGCGTACGTACGCGAAACACACAGCAGACAGTATCATTGTTCATATTTTTTTGCAGGTCGCGCGGCTCGGTGGCCGCTGCTCGTTCATTGAAGTCGTGATTCCTGCAATGTTTGTTCCATCGATGTTTTTGCTGGCTACGGGGTGCCGAACCACCCTCGACAACTCTGTAACCGGTGACTATGCGTACCAACCCTTTTATGCCCCGTGATTCGCTAATGTAATGGATCGGTCCGCCCCTCGCAAAAAAAACTATTCAGTCAAGCAAATCGGGCGTCTTCATAATTTCAGACTTCCATTGATGATGTAGACAGGTCCGATTAAAGTGAATTTGATCCATTTCTTGTTAGCTCCCTTTCGCACCCTGAATTCTGCAATGCTGTACGGTAGATATTGAAGACAACCGAACATATTTGCTACAGCCTAATACGATAAGTCATTGTTACCAGAACCAGTATAATCTTCCGGTTTCTAATAATATTACAATGAAGAACCTGATTCCCGCACTGTTCGTCCCATTGATGTTTTCGCTGGCTGTGGGGATACAACTATGTAACCGATGACGCTGCCGACAAACCCCTTTACGCCCGGTGATTCGCTAATGTAATGGATCAGCTCGTCGCGGACACGAAATTTTGAATACATTTCGAAGCGAGTCGCGGACCAGGGACAGATTAATTAACGCGCCGACACCCTTTGAGCCGATACACGCGAGATATATTATCGGTAACAACGGTATCGTTTACACAGCACGGAAACCGATACACAAGACGATCAATCTTAGCTCGGCCACGGTGTACCCGGAATCATTCAAAGGGCGCACATGTAACGGAGTATTAGATGCCACAAATTCCGATATTCGGGCCCGGGCCGGATCATGCAATACCACCATCATCAGTTTGCGTCAAGGCAGGTTGTTGGCAACGTCCCTTGGACCAATTTCATTTTCGGCTTGTCTATCTGTCTCGAGTTCCGTCCGCGCGCGTATATGTGTGTGCGAGAATCGATATTTATATGTACGGTCGCCGCGCTGGTACTCTGTCGTACACTGCCTGACGGTTATGAATAAATAAAATGAATGCACGCGGAGAACGAGTATTTAGTAAGTGGAGTCAATGTGTCAATGACAGAACGTTCGTGGTGGACTGTAATCGCATGACCTTGTTACGCTGTTCAACTATAGTAAGATTTATTGGTCGATATCGTAACATTTTTCATAATATTTATGAAGTAGAATAGTCCAGCTTCACAAACTTATCCTCGCTTTTCGTATAATATAGGTGCACGCGTAATCGTTAAATTTGAAGAAGTTTAAATAACGCTTAAACCCTGGAACAACAAAAACACGATTCATCAAATATTTTGAAAATGACTGATTGCAGAGGAAGCATTTTGAAAATTTACATTTAAGTATCTGGATATCGATTTCAACGCAGTAAAACATGAGGTTACTGTACTGTAATAAATTTTATAAAAGAATTTGAAACGTATCATCGACATATCGTCTTCTGTAAAAGAGCGCACACTCTGCATACACGAAGCACTAAAGCGAAGGGTTACGTTCACCCCTAAAAATTAAAAGGCGAGAAACATTTTTTTTCACATCGTATTAAAAATATATCGTCTTGTTAATAAAATGTATTTGCTGATAGTTCGTCGAATGTATCGCGAGTCTCGGTACTTCATAAACTCTTTCGTCGGCAGGTTTTCCAATATACGGGAAGATTCATGCGAGCTGCGTGCTCCCGCCCTTATAAAAATTGTGAATACGGAAGTTCAGGACCGTAAGCGTACCGATTGCTAACTTGAAACTTGAATATCACTTCGGAGAGGGTCCTCCAGGTTTTTAAGGGTTTTCAGAATAAGTGTCTGCGCGATATCTCGGGGCAAGGTACGGAGAATGGTTGTTCAGCGCGTGATTCATGCTTGAAAGGCTAGGGTGACGCAGAATTCGCGGAGAAAGTTTTATGGAATGTTTGCTCGAAGAGAGAGAATACAGGGTATTTCGTAAAACGTAGATGGTAACTCTAGGAGAACATTTTCGCGTATAAAAGTTATTTAAAAAGTCCATATAAACAGTTGTTCACCGTGTTCGTCTCGTCTCTTGGCTATTACCTTCTATATAGAGATGTATATGTATTTATATCGTACGACACAAAGGAAGAGGAAGGATAATACCCAACTGAGCGGAATGAACGTTTATACTAACCTTTCCTTTGCTCTAACGCGATGAGTTTAATCATACAATCATGCTCTCTGCTGTAATTAAGTGTTTTAACTGTGAGGTGTACATTTGCGTACTAGGTCAAATTACTCGTTCGCTGGCAACGCGAATTTATTCAAGTACCTATGCAATGAGTACAAAACTGTGGACTTATTTTCAATATTGAATTTTTTAACAAGTCTATCTTACTCTCAAGAACAATGTTTCTTGCGCACCGTACAGATCTTCAACACAGTTTCGATATTTATTATACGAAGTTAAATTATGAAGCACGATGCATTAGGTGTACAAATTAATTCATGGTTTTCACAATTCGCGGCAAGAATCATCGCATTTTGAACATACCCCATCTTATCTTCTCCCAGCACTAATTTTCACGTCGGTCTTTCGAAGCCGCGAAGGAACGCGCGCAATTTCCGTGCTGCGATACGCGAAAATTTATGGTGACCGACCCCTATTGGGACCCGGGACTTCTTTCACCTGTTAATCGCGCGTTCGAAATTAATTTATGCCGCGCGCGAATTTCTGGAGGCGAGTCGCCACGCTTTCAGAAACCGAGCTGCAAGCAAATCGTACAACGCACGGTACATGCCTGTGCATAGCATACATATGCACATAGACGAAAAATATTTTCTTCCCGGAGCGCGGCGCACGGACGATTTAATTCCGCGGTGCACGGTGTTTTTATAGAATCCAGCTTCGCGGTGAACCACTTCCTTCGCGATTCCGTATGAATACTTAATGTTGCGGCGGTTTCGTATTTTCAAGCGTTCCACGTATTGAATGTTCCCGGCCGGTCTGAAACCTTTATATTGTTCGTTATAGAATACACGGCAAGCTTTTTTTTTATGGGAAACGCGGAAATGGTCTTCGTTGCAATTACACTGTTCGACTTCTAATAGCCATTTCTTATAAATCTGCAAAGATTAAAAGAAATCTGTTATTTTTACAAAAATCCGAAGTTTACTCACAATTGACATTAATTAAGGTTAACACGTTCTCTTTGAACCGTAGATTAAAAGCGAATGTTAGAATCCACGTCACGGCTCGTTGGCAGTGGCCTGCCACGCTGCGCCCTAGCCGTAGTTCCTAATCTATGTAAAAATGAGGCTAACTGGATTCCGGCGGTGAATGTTGCAATTAGACGGTTGCGGACGCGAGTTTCCGCAGCGGGCGATCGCGGAATGACGCAATGAATGCCGCGGAACAGAGATACGGGCATAGGGACGAGATCGCGGACGTCAACATATTACCCGCGACCGCGTCTCTTTGTCCCGAGCCACCTGGCTGAGGTTTCACGCAGCAATTGAATAAATATTCATTTGCGTAATTAGTATACACGGACGAGGCACGGTGCGCGGCCGCCAGGCCAGCTTCGTGCCTTTAATTGTGGCCCCTTCACACTCTTTTATGTTCCATGGCTTATAATCTGGAAGCTGCGGTGCAACCTGATGACGCGTGCACTTTGTACGCGTGCCGTTGCCTCGTATCCATTATCGCGGATACACGCGGCCCGCAAAAGTCACCGCAGTGAATAATTGTACCGAACCAGATTTCAACACAGCGGGAATTAAGTTATTGAACGGTCGCGGGCCGGATTTTGCTGATCGACGCGCTCGAGTGTGCAGTAGATTAATTGGGAAACACCGCGATCGAAATCGCACCAACAATCGAACCAAATGTTCACTGCCCTGACCAGGAATTCCGAAGTGAACCGAAAAACAGCTCGATTGATCAGTGAGCGAAAGAAAAGAGAAGGAATGAATGAATGAAGGTGTGAAAGTGTATGCAGAGCGAATGAACAGGAAAGGAGTGAACGTGCGGACAACGGAAGGATTTGAACCGGAGCAGAAGGCTGTGAAGATATAATATGAAAGAATGTATTTGGATCTACAAATCTCACTGTATTGTCATATGATTACGTCACGGTTACACAAATGTATGAAGGCGATGCAAATAAATGTACAAAAGCTAAACTTTTAAATCACGTGTCTTGAGCAGCTGATTATTCTGACGTGCCGGTAGACAGAGAAGAATAAGAGTTCTAGTTGAACCTCTATGAGATCGAAGTAGGATATTAATTATCATGATTGCCAGCGGGCCAACCAAGAAATTGCTGAGGGACGAAAATCGATTTTTTTGAAAATGAAAACCTAGAATACCACTTTAAATAGCGCGCGCTTTACGTCGTCGATGGCCGATGATGCGCACGGCAATATTCCGCGTTGATCGACGTCTTTTTTCGGACTGTTCACGTTTTTATCCGTAGCCGACGGAAAAAAGAACACCGTGGAAAATCGACGAACACGGTCGACGTCACTTTTGAGTCCTGGCGGTTTTTCCGCGCGAGCCATCGCATCGCCGCGTCGTCGCCGCCTCGGAAAACTGGCAACAAGCGTCCGGCGCGGGCAAAGTTTGCGGTCCAATTAAAAATATTCCCCGGCTTTTGCGCCTCTGCCCGTCGTTAATGGGGTCGACACACGGAAACCCGGACAGGTTTTCTCGGTACATTCGTTCGCAACTTGCGCCGCGGTAACCTGAATTAAAAATGATGGCGAAAGCGGGATGCCAGGTGACCGAGTAATAGGGGGGGCCCCGACGTTGCTCGTTTCCCGAACTTCCGAACGATCCCCCTCGACGGACCCTTAACCCTCCGCAAAAGTTATTTACTTTCAGCGGATTCGTTCCGCCGCCGACGCCGTCTATTTTCGACGATTCGCTGTCCTTAATGCTGCCCCTATCCCCACGGATTAATCGTTATTGGATTCGACTGTTACCGGTCAAACGGGTGTTGCAGACTGGCTAGCCGGAATTAATCTGATTCCTACTTTGTCCGCAATTATGACCTTCGTGTAATAGGATTGTAACCGCGATGCGTCTGAAGGCTAACTTCCATTCTGTCGAGGAAGATTGTACCGATCAGCGATTGCAAATCTTACGTTCGTTTATGAACGTGTTCTGCAAACAATTGGTGAAAGCAATTTTTATATTCATGCAAAGTTTGTACGATGTTCTTGAAAGTTCTAATTTGATTCGATTATGTACCGCGTCAATTACTTTTCACTCAGGGGAGATCGCTTCTCCATCGTTTCCTGGTTTCGTAACGAGCTGGCGAGTTATCAATTTTTCATCTGGGACCGATGAATTTTCGCGGTGCGCTTTGCACAAACAAATCTACACACGATCATCGCGTTTCATTAAATATTATAAATCACTGTTTGCAGTGCGTGCCGCGCAGCGCGGTAACGTGCAACAGCTGAATACTACCGTTTGATTTGACTAACCGCGTCCATTTATCATGCACCGTATAAGGTGCACGCTACATTTGCACAGCGAGTTTACGGTTTAGTATAATAAGACGGAAAAAATACGGGGAAGCCGTCGATACCCTGTAAAACGCAACGTGTCGGTGTCAGCGATCAGCCACCGCTCAAATAAATTCGTTTCCGATAACCGCCTGCGTGCGTCAACTGCGGCAACTGCCGTCTCATTTAGGCGAGTAAGTGATACCGAGCGGAGAATATGTTATTGATTCAATCTTCAAATTAAAACGAATTCACTGTCGAAGTAGGGAAGTGGGCTACTTTACAAATGGCAACGTTTCATTTCGGTTTCCATTTATGAAATTAAACTTCTAAACTCGTACGACGAAAGATCAACTGAATGAAACTAAATGGAAAGGGAATACTATATTTATTTAAGAAAGAATACTTCGTCAACGTATTCTACTGTCGTTTTAATCATATTAATTTGCAGGCGAGTTTGTTTCTTATTTAATTTCCATTTCTGCTCGTCGCAACTAATGAGCTGAAGTTCTGCAATTAACACGCCCTAGATGAAACGCCCTATAATTCTTTTTACCCGTGCAGCTAAGCTCGGGTCTTGGTAATTAACCGGATAAATACAATCATTTTGCCCTAATTGCGTTAGCCTCTTAACTGCGCACCAATTAGTCAGATAACTTGGATATTTAATTAGTTTAATCCAAACGGCTAACCGACCATTGTTGCTCTTCTTACAATCCAGGTGCAACAGAGCAGCGCACTTTCATTATTGCTGCCATTACGCTGCGCAGAGATCCTCAAGGGATATTCCTCTTTCGAGGATACATTTACACAATCGTGCACATCTCTTTTACATATATCGAGGCAATACTGCGAAGTATTTTAGATGTAAAATTCGTTCCTTTTGTCTAGTCAACGACAGAAGGAATCTATACCTTCTTTTTGAGTAAGTGTCGAAATGTCTGCGGTGGTTGGTGGCAGCGAAGAGACGCGGGAGTTTTGTTAAACAGCAATCCTCAGGAGCGTCGGGGAAGGATGCAGACGCGGGTTTGCTCCTTCAACCGGTGCGCAGGCAAACAGAGGGCGAATTATCTCCGGCTCGTTTCCCACGTCGTACGCAGCTTTGTCGTGAATACAGGGGTTCCTGCAAATTCCAGTGTAAAAATAACGAGCGTGCCTCGCGTTACTTTACGAAGATGGCCGTGCCTCTGCGACATCGTATGAGAGCATCATAACGCGTGTGCAGGTCGTCGTCATCGTCGTCGTCGTCATCGTCGTCGTCGTCGTCGTCGTCGTCGTCGTCCCTGCAAATTGCGAGGGAATAATATCGTTGTCAGCTCGTGACTGCTGAATCAGATTCGCGTGTACAGCGACGCGGTATCTTGCGCGCCGAAGATTATCGTACGTCTAATCTCCGGCTCTACGGACATGCGAACTTGTGCAGAATTTAGTACCCCATTGGGCCGTGATTATTTACCGACCGGGTTTCAGATAATCCTTGAACACGTTCGGAGCAAGACATCATCCAGATCAAAGCCCGAGTCGATACGCTCTATGGATAAAGCAAGAATTAATGAACCCGCCTCACTGTTTCTGTCATTTCTGTACTCAAATCTTTTATATAGTTATCTGACATTATTAGGCGTAATGTAGTCATTAATAGTAGTAATAAATTCTAAAGTAATAAATAGTAGTAAATCAATATAAGACAAATAAAATTGATATAGCCAAAATTTTGCCACTATCGACGCAAATATTAGAAGACGAGATATCTAAATAACTTCTTTCGAAACTGTTATTTGAAAGACGTTGAATTTTACCTGTAAAAATAGGGCTTCGTCCTGTTCTCGAGAGAATGAGACTCGAAAGCAGAGCGAGTTATCGAGCAGAACTGTTCGAATTCATATCGAGCAGTTCTCCTCGAGCGAAATCAATTTTACGGGATCGCGGAGAAATCCTGAAAAATCGAGTTTGTCGCCGATTCGAAAACAATCTCGGGACGTCCTCCCACGCACTGGGTAGCCGGGGTCGAAACTGATTTCTCCTTTGGTAGATTAGATTTTGGTGCGTCGTCGTCGCCCTAACGCGGCTCCGCAAGATAACAATGGGCCGTCGTTTTATCCGTGGTCTGATACCGGAAGAATCGGATATGGCCGGCAGGATCAATGGAACTACATAAAGTAACTCATCGGCCATAAATGGCTAATAGAAATAGGTCGCGGGTAGAAGAAGAGGGACAGAGAGCCGGGGCCTCGGATCTCGGAAAAAGGTATAGAAATAGATATTGGTTGATCATTCGCCGTTTCGAAGGAAATTGTCCCATCAGGAGATTGAAAGGGGATCGGGAATAAAGCTCTTTCTATGTATTGTCCAGCAATGATCGTAGCACGATGTGATAAAATGTAATATTTCCCAACCAAGAAAACTTTCCTTTCTCCTTTGGCACCCGTCCCCCCTCGACGCAGTCGAAGACAATGACCTTCGTAACAACAGTTGCCTTCGGCTACGAACTTCCTCCAACTTTTCCATCGAGCCATCTTTTAAGGAATGGCCCAATCATAATTTCAGCCTTTTAGCCGGATTAATATTATTCGTCGTACGATTGTTCCATTCCCTGAGTAAAATGTAACCCACCGGAAGCTGTTATCAATGGTCGATTGGCTCTTGTTCAAACTTGTTGCGTACCGAAAGCATTGCGACTTTGATACCGCTGGCACTTCTTCTCTTGCAATTCTTGGTGATTCCCGACAATCCATAAACGTAGCAATATTTTCTTATTTTAAAAAAATAAATTAACCCTTTGCGATCCTATCTGCGCGAAGTCTGCATTATTCTTTGTATTCTATTGATCGTGTTACCCGCGAGAATGGAAATTGAATTAAAATAAAGATGAATTAGAATTTTGTGAATTTTGACATCTATGGTAGAAATGGTGTTAATAGATGAAGCTCTCTGGCCAGCGCACACAGGGAGTCATTGCGTAAACTGCCCAGCTCGTGATTTCTCAAGTGTTTTTCGCAGTGGACCGTGGCAAACTGAACGGAGAAGCGCGCGGGTATGAATACAATTACGCTGATGAATTAGGCAAGGTGTCCACTTGGCCGGAGTTGTACGTCGCGGTGACGTCGCGCCGGCCATTAATAAACGATGACGATAGAAGTGACAAGAGTGGACGGACGGTCCGGCTTTGTGTAACATTTTTCGGTGGGGCGGGCGCGGAAATCCGCT
Organism: Lasioglossum figueresi; assembly: GCA_028455805.1. NCBI lineage: Eukaryota > Metazoa > Arthropoda > Insecta > Hymenoptera > Halictidae > Lasioglossum > Lasioglossum figueresi. The sequence goes on from CM052200.1 coordinate 3,703,883, forward strand.
CCGAGCACGGGGTGCAAATTGCTTTCGGACCTGTTTCGTCTGCCAGGAGGCCATTTGTCACCGCGGATTCTGGACAAGCGACGTATAAGCCTGTCTACGCTAATAATGACACCGCGACGGCTAACTACAAGCTCATCGCGCGCGCATTCATGAAGCAATATACATGCATTTGCACGACCCTCCGCCGCTGTGCAACCCATCCCTCCGCGAAATGCTTCTCCCTCGCTTACTCTCACTCACTCTCTCTCTCTCTTTCTCTCTGTTATCCAGCAAACCTCTCTTACTTCCTACCCGCGGTCCGTTGCTGGTATTCGCCGTCACTTGGACCGCGGCCGCGTGTGGGTGCGGTCTTTACCCACTGTCTAAACGGAACAATGAACATTATGCCGTATCAACCTCGAATTAATACATTGAAATCACCCATTGTTAACGGTAAGACCGAAGCGCAATAGCATTGCAAATGACGGTTGTCATCGATGCAACGCCACGTCGTGACGCGGAATTGATTGGCTGGTCCTGCGGGGGTGGGACAACGTTTTTGCGTCTCCTACGAGTGAACCAGTTGTCACGGCACGCCCGAACGTGATTTTAAGCGATGCCCACGCTGACGACGCGATTACCATAAGTTTATTCGAGAATTTCCAATAAGGAGCTACTCTTTTTAAGAATTTTTTTTTCCGTCAACGAATCTACGTCCGACTGTAAATCGATGGGTCCCAATGCACCGTAAAATATGATAAACGTAAATAATTGTATACGTTAATTTCCGTCTAACGAATTTTCCTTGCAATTTCAATGGGATCGCGACAAATTGAATCATCGCATTGCCGTTATTTATTCACGCGAGAGGAACGACGGGTTTTGATTCGTGTTGTTCAATAATTACGAGCTATTACGTCGGCGTCAACGCGTGCTACAACCGTGTACGGGGTTTTATCCCGGAGGAAATAGAACTTACAGCGTATTTATTAATGCGACGCTTTATGAATGCATGACCTGAAGCCCCCGGATCGATGACACGCGTCCCCCCGGGGAATACATGTCAGAGTCGTCGTTCGGTCCGCAATTATTCAAATTGTTCTTGGTCGAGTTTTTCGTGCATTCTCTCTCTCTCTCTCTCTCTCTCTCTCCCTCTCTCTTGCTCTGTCGCGTACGCTCGCTTCTTAAATCGCTTATACGGGTCAGGAAGATCCATTTTCCCGGTTACCAGGGAAGTTTCGAGACTCTTATACTTTAGCCGATGTTCGAATGAGCATTCAAACGACTGGTTGAATAAATTTGCTTGGCAACGAGGGCCATGTATAAATAAAATGTCCCGCATAATGGTTGCGCAGCTCCATTTATAAGAGATTGATTCTTAATTCCAATCGTCGAGCGTCTCCTCAAAGTAGAATCCAGCAGGTTCGCTCCCTTGCATCTTCGGCTGTCGTTCACGACGGTAATTAATATGACTAACAATACACGCCACGGTAATAACACGTCGTTTTCTCCGTACAAATTCGATATATCCTCCAACGCCGGTTCTGTCCTACGTAAGCTCCCAGCTTAAGGAACTTTCCCCACACTACCCCCATTTGTTTCACCACTCTGCCTACCTTACTTCGCCCACTATGTTTCCATAGACGTGGTATTACGTGCGAACGTCTCATGCGAACACCACTCGTACCCAGTAGTTACCTAGGCGCCGTAACATCATCGCTATTCCTGTACAATGACTCGTGTCCGGAAAATTTGAAAATTTATTATTGATTTCAGGAACGACTGCACCTGTTGTATTATCCACTATCGTTTTCCAATGCCGTCGGTAACTGGAGGAAAATAACCTCTGATCTGTTCGGTGCATAAAATATGGAACCGATTATCGATTGCTTAACTGTGAATTGTGTATCATGTTTACTCTGTTTTTTTTCTGGCTGCAATTAGATGTGTTTGTTTATTCACAATTTTTAATATGGCTTACACATTATTTAGTACTTTCGAATACTTCGAATAAGGAAGTTTTGATTTGTCTAAATATCATACATGTATCCGTTTTAAAACTGATCGTTTTCCCGCGTTTCGTTAAAGCGTTTCATGAAGTTGTCCGAAAAATATGCGATTTATCCGAACAAAATGCTGCGGTTCGCGCCAGAATGGAGGACACGCACTTTCGCAACGTAAAACTTCCGTCAGAAGTGTCAAAAAAGCGACAACGGTAATGTGTTTCATGTAAATTCATGCTGTCACGTGTTTCAGTATTAAAGCGTCATAAACTTCCAGCGGTAATCCTTATTGCCCACGATAGCTCTTTCGCTGACGTAATTTGTTGTCAGAAATGGAGACATGCACGTGTGCTGTTTTATCAGTTGTAAACTGTTGCGACGATGAAGTATTATTCATTGCTATATTTGAAAGTATAAAGGTTCACGATATATGCAATTTTTCAATCATTCTTCACTGCCGAGTCACTGTTTCCATCGCGTCAACATTCGAACATTTACAATTCACTATAAAATACTGAAAATATCGACCCGTTCCGACCCTACATTTTCGGGCCCTCGCACGCCTCTAATGATTCCCCTCCAGCAGAACATTAAGAAAAACAATCATACCTCGAGGCTGTTCTCAAAGTTACGCTCGAGAAGGGGCATCCCCTAACCGAGGAGCCATCCTCCCGAACAGATTCCGGGGAAAGTTAATCAATCACGGCTATCGTTAGACCTGAATATTCTTCGGTGCTCATTTGGTAGGGATCGTTCGCGAGAATATGAATGTTCGCGAAGAACAATGGAGGTTCAGCGGGAGGTGCGGCGCGGTGGCTGGAGGACGATAATAGTTAACAGACGCGACAATCTTCGCAGGAATTACTTGGCCAGAAAACGGGGGTAGGGAGGGGAACGGTGAGTTATTGCGATGGCGGGCCGTGTTCTAGAACGCAAGGTATCCCGCAGGAAGGTTCCGTGAAAGAAACAAGGAAGCGAGCGGAACAGGGGGTTGGGGAACAGGAAGAGCGCTCGAAAAGGGGAAAATAAAGCAAGACGCGCGGCACGAGCGTGAAGCCTCGCAGACGGTGCTCGGGCTGGTGCACAAGAAAAGAAGATACAGCGCCGGAGGAAGAGCCGCGAATACGTCACCTGAATGCCACCGTAATGTTCACAAAATGCCGGAAATATAAGCAAACGCCGAGTGGAGACGCGCGCGCGCGACCGAGCCTTCCACACTTTCCCGGGAACTGTCGTTTACATAAATAGCTGGAAAGGCCGGATTTCACGTGTACCGTTCACCGGTCCGTGCACGCAGGTACCGGTGAGCGGACGTGTCTCAATATTTGACGGCAGAGTTTCCGTGCATTTGCCTACCAAATGGAACCCAAGCACGAGGACACTGCCAGTCGACTAAGACGCCGCCGAGGACGTCCAACGTCCGGGATCTAATCGTCCGGATTGAATGCTGTTTTCAGATGTCGCCGTTGTTCGGACGCCTCAACTTCCAACAACGAAACACAACCAGGATCCACAAGGGAAAATGTCCCTCGAACAGTCTCCCCTGCGAAGAAACGCGTGCAGGTACTGCGCAGAGGTCGTAAGGTGCCGAGCACCTATGATCTGGAATAGGGATAAGGAAGAGCAATACAAAATACTTGTACCTATTATTATCTTAAAAACTTAAGAAAAGGGAGTATTAATTGTCATCGCTGTAAAAAATATCGTAATGGTTAAAACTAGACATCGTGCCGAAGTAATGTTTCATTCTCTCAATATTTACTCTAGCGTGCTTTAATTGCGACAGCTTGAAAAATTAGAGTTAATTAATTGTGGCTTCCATAAGGTTTACAATGTAATTAAGGCACAACACTGTTTTCTTTGATGTTCCATAAATATTTATGCTGTTACGGCTGCTTAGTCGACAGTCAACAATCGGACATCCGTATTTAATAATTTGTCATTGCACTCGCACGTTATAATAATTACACAATAATTCATAATATAATTGTGTTTCATAATAACATTAAATATATATAACTCTCGCTTTGACCACAATGCCCCGTAAACGAAATAATTACAGTACGTAACAATATATCGACGCACACTTTGCCTCGTGCAATAGAGTAAACAGAACTTGTTTCCCATATGCAATTAAATGGGTACCTCATCTAACAAAATAATAACTTTTTAACGTGATAACATCGGATTGAATGCTCGCGCTTGAAAACGAACATGAACGACGACAACGGACTCGCGTTGTGTCGCATTATCAATGTTCGTAACTGGTCAATGCACCGCGTACTGGCAAATTTGAACGAAAACGCACGCAAAATCCATACCTTTGTTAGTTATACATATGTCCTTCGGTACCAACGGACCTGTTGTTCCAATTTCCTGATCCATAAAGTCTGGTTTAGGCGCTGTGCGTTTTGTTAGGGTAAAAAGCTACTATGTTACCGGGAAAATGATTAAAGACTCATGGTTAATAAAAGTCTTATTGTTAGTGTAACGGACTTTTACTTGTGTCATTTTGTAAAAGTCACAATTCGATGCGTAGTTTTTAAAGAACTTATCGTCCACCACTAAAAACATTGAAATTAGTAAGAAACTACTTCTGTAATGCATATAACACTGATTAGATTCCACGAAAATATCTTTTTTCAATTTTGTCCACGTTTTCGAGCAAATCGACCAACGCTCGCCATATTGAATCCGCACGGCGCGGCAGCGCGTTGGGCCGAACGAAACGCAGATTCAATGGAGCCGATTTGCATTATTACAAAATTATATAGAGAATTTTATTCCCCGTTCAGAAAGGTAACCTGCATTCGCGCGCCTCCGGGGAATACCGGGAAATTTGCGCGAGAAAATGTACACAAACTTCTTTCGAGGAGAATGGCATCAAAGTTTCACTCGGCTTTAGAAGCGCGGTGTGGTAACTGCATATTATGAGATAAGTAACAACCGCGTCCCTGGAAAACGGTCTCTCATGTGCTTTCCGCCAGATAAGTTTTCATCCCCTTTCTTTCACTACTTTTCCCCGTTTTCATATTTCCGCGCGTAAGCAGTCTTGTCATTAGCAAAGACAAAACCCCCGACCGCAAACGATATGACATCGCGAAAATTTCCCAAGTACGAAGTTGCTCGTTACTCGCTGGCGAGTTACAGTTCGACAGAAGTAGTATCGTTCAGTGCTGGGGGGGGAAACTTTCTTTGTGAATTATTGTAGCTCGTTAAACATCGAGCAGTGCGCGACATAGCGCATACGCTACAATAGTCGTTATATGGCGTAGCGAATACGTTACGATCGTCTGGTAAATCGTGACGCGTAGGAAGACAATACGAATGTTGCCGAGTTTTCTTTCGTCTGATGTCCTTATTTTCTTTCTGGTATCGATTTGCGGCCGACGTTCCTCCCTTGAGGTACGTTCTGTGAAAAAAACGTTCTGTCGCGCGACTGCAAAGCCTTTCTGCTCGGGTATGATCGTGAAATATTTGTGCGCGAATCGTGAGAGCCTTCGTCGACGAAATTGTTTGTTTAACTACTGGATGATTGCAACAGTTTCTGTCCGATCAGAGACCTCAAAACGAATATTATCAACGGTTGTCAGAGAATTGTAACAAGAAACGATGGATGTTTCGGACTGGATGTGGAGTAACAGTTTTGTCACGGCCTTAATGGAACATGCACTTAACGGATCAGGACGAGGGTTTCAACACTGTTTTTTCCAAAGGCTGTTACTTGTTTATTTGATATTTAATGGATCATGAAACTTTGGAACGCTGGAGTATGCTTGTTGTAGCTGGAAATTGAGACTCTTGTGAAACACTGACTCCCTGTTCTGCAGGTTTCACCGTTTTTTCGTTTCTTTACTGTAGGGCATGCCTGTAGGTCAGATTTCTAGGAAGTCAAACTGAATATCACATGCACGTGTCCCCTTATTTTTTATTGTAAAAATAACCGAGTATTGTTCACGTTGTTTTCACCACTTTTTAAGCAACGGTACCCAAACATTCTAAAACTATTTTAGCAAAGTTGCTTTCTAAACCACCTAACAAAATTCGGTTTATTGAAACCACCATAATAAAAATTAATTTACCTGGTCAAAAATTAGTGTCACAAATGTATGACTTAACTCGCCACCGAACGTGTTGATATATTTAACAATTTTTATTACAACGCGTCCGTGTACATATAATCTATCTATGGCAGAAGCGCGTCCATGATCTCGTTGGACATAAAACAGTGGATCCTAGCGTTATAACTTATAAGGTATTCGCTTTGACTGCTGGCGGTGTTAGCCGATAATCCATGAGCGGCATTATCGTGGGGAAAATTGTGAAAACAAAGGCTAGACGAATCGGTCGAGGGTAACGACAACATAATGTCGCCGACGACATGACATGCGCAATAAGCTAACGGAACAACGTTTTTGCGTTATGCGATCTATCGCGTAGGTATGCAGCTGTCGTCGTGGATATTTTATAAGAAGAGACGGTGTCCGTGCGACGCGGAAGAACAAGGAATAGACGATTCCTTGGCTCGGGTAACGTTAAGGGTAGGGAAAAAGGTCACCGGCACCAGCGGTACCGCGACCTTCTCTACGTTCTCTCTATCTTCTCTACCTCCTTTACCTTCTTTACCCTTCTTCTTCGTCTCTTGGCCACCGTTCACCGTATAGTGACTCATCCTTTTTCGATCTTCGCACGGCACGTCTTTACCCAATGAGTTTTCATTTCTTTAACCGCGGCCTTCATCATCATGAATTTCTCGACGGCGTACGGCGTCCGGCCCGCGTTCCTTCGACTGACGATTCAAATGCGAAAGCATTCACCGGCTCTTTGTACGTGATTTGCCCGGAACCTTAATTAGAAAACGCCACCGCGCGGCGTTCCTCTCTTTTTCTCCTTCTCTTTCTCGCTCAGCGGAATTCTAAACAGTAATATCGCGTTAACCTTTGAGCAGCTGTCCGATTGACAGTATTTCCGCCGAGGAGGAATAAAATGACACAAGTGTTTATTAATTTACGGTGCGCGAGACAGTCCACTTAAATGCAGTCACTCGGTGGTGATGAGGTGCGAAAATATTTTCTACGTAACTTGGTGGAAGTGAATTTTATGAGTTTCACGTTCGAAATAAATACAAGAACGATCGAGTACAAAATTTATTTATTATGTTAAGTTGTAACATCCAGGTACCCTTATGACCCTTTAGAACAACGCCAGTGCTCTTGCGTGAACTCTATTGAACAGATAAAAGTAACATGATTACAGACGATTGTTAGCGATTACGTTATTCCGCGAAGACTATACACTCCCGCTCAGAAATGTTTACACAGTTTAGCGAAAAGGGTAAATTGAGAGGCAATACACGGTTATCGATTTGAAACTGTTGCTTTACCCTATTTTTCTTATCTTCTATTATTATTATCGCAATTATATATACAAACGTGAAAGGTACTTATATTTAAGATGTGCTTCATGTTTCACATAAATGTACGAATAATTGCATACTGAATTTTTCAACTTATATCAGTTTGTTACATTCCAATGCCTTTTATTGTATAGATGTGATCAGGATGAAAGAAACGTTCGTCTCTTAAATATATTTCAATTCATCTTTTTATGTATTTTTATCTCTGCTGCCATTTACGTTGCGCTTGTAGTTATCCGAAGCGTATGACAATGTCAGGGTTCTTGGTCGTGACCTAACAAACAGATAAAATTAAAATGATTACAAATGATTGTTCTGTGAAGACCATACACTATCAATTAATGTCCGATAAATATTTACATAAGCCTCTTTTTAATGCCACACAATGCTTTCTTTTACGTTACATAAAAGACACCATTAAAAAGATGCGTCACATATTTGAAATAAATACAAGAATAATGGATACAAAATATTTTAGCTTATAAAAATCGAATAAGATAAATGTTGATACTTTTAAATTATTTAATTTCTGGTGTCCGTCGTCCTAAAATACACGCAATACATACAAAAATGAAACCTGTGAGAGACATCGATTACACTGTCCAACAAATTTCAACTTTTTTTGGTTATTTCGATTCCCACTATGCAATTCTTATAGAGTT
>CM052200.1:3712042-3737110 GCA_028455805.1 Lasioglossum figueresi
TGTTAATTTAATAAAACGCATTCTTGGCGGGCGGCTTCACCGTCGATCGGCATATGATTTGGTGACCCACTCTGTCTTTCCCATCCTAAAAGCGGATAGTCTTACATTGGAATATAAGAAATAGTTCCTTATTACTATTCTGTAGAATATATTCATTCACATATATAGTCCAATACAAAATTAAATATCTCTGTTATTTGTGGTTATACGAAAAAATGTCAGAGGAGAAAGTTGCACTGTTTAATATGGTAAATATAATGGCAAAAAAGAGATTTTTTTCGAAATTTCAAGGTCCTCGTTATTTTTTTTAAATTAAGGTCATATAATTTTTAAATATTCTTATTTAGAAAAAAATTACAAATCCAACGATATATAATACTTCATAGTTACGACGAATTTCAAAGTTTTCAAAATTTTCAATTGAAATGCGCCACGTGATCCTTTTTTCCGATCGATCTCAAACTTTGCACAAATTTTTTTCTCACCATAGAGAACCATTCTGGAGGGCGTCGTGAAAAAAATTCGTTGGTCAAAAAATAAGGTCCACCCTAGTGTTCGCACACGTGGCTCGCGGTTTCATTGTATCGAAGATGCGTGCTAATCGCGTCGGGGAGGTTAATCATTAACGACTCTTTCCAAAGCAATCAATCTCCGAAATGCGAAAATCACTCGTTGCCGCGGCGCATCCATTATACACGCCTGTTAAGCATGTATTTCCGGCCGCCACGTGGCCGTGCTCGATTTCAGCATTTTGCGTCGGACGGCACCTTTAATTATCGTTGCACGCGAAGGTCCGAGTAAAAGGTCGGTGGGTGGCGATATACGATAAAATGGACCGACCGTCACTCACCTGTCGGGTTCGCGCACCTTCTGGGCTCAAAGAAACTAGCTAAAGTAACGAGATTACCGATACACTTTGCGCAGTATAAATATTCGAAACCTTCTGTTTGCGAGCTTCCGTCGAAACACGAGTCACGGTTATGTTAATCGCGTTTCTGTCGTGATAATTAGCACTACTGAATATATTAATAGTAATAAGATCTTCACGGGTTAGATCGCGTTTGTCAAATTATGTCAATATATTAAACTATTTTCTGAAGTCGTAATTAGTTTTCGGCAACTTCGACATTTACTCCGTGGTCTGATTTCGTACGATGTAAACTTCTAATCGAACGAGATGATGTAACACAAAAGAAAGTAACGTACCGACGCGACGCGAGAAAAGTTTGCCGATTAATAATCGGGATATAGTGTTTCTCGGGTGAGTACAGCAGAATTTGTTACAATACGTCCGAGCCTCCGCGTACACACGTAAAAACTTGGTATAATAAAATCAGCATATTTAAATTCGCCCGTGCGCGGACGAAATAAAGCAACCGCGACGGTGACACACGCGAAATCAACGGGAATGTCGTTTCCCTTTGTAAATTCCACGCGAAATAGAACATTAAATCACGCAGACCATCGCGCACTGCATTTTTACCCGCGTCGAAACAAATAGAGTGGTCGGTGGACGCCGCAGAATTAAAATAACGCGAAACCAAAATGACGACATGATGCGCATTGTTCGCCACCATCGCCACATGCTGCAGCATGCGTGCACGACAATGCGAATTATTACCGAATCGTTCGCTCCGAATATGCAAACAGCTTGCGGGCATCCGCGATCGTGACGCGCTTACTTCTGCTTATATTATACAAAAAAAGTCTCAACAATATTGAAAATATCGCCGCTGTGAAATTTTAAATTTTTCAATGCCTGTGTAATTGTGTAGCAAGAATGTAATAGATCTACATTTTTACGAATGTAGGGAATATTTATTACTGTTCTTCGGCCAGTAATGTTGCGTAGGTATAGTTGGTTCTGGAAACGGGGTCCACACGCAGGGTCTCCAGGCGTCCTCGGAGAGCAAAGAACGCGAGTAACATTCCGGAAATCGTTTTGGTGTGTTTCCAACAAGGTTGGTTTTCCCGTAAAACAAACTTACGATTATCCAGCGGTCATAAACGGCAGTCATTTCCCAGTAGAACGTTCGTGGAGAGAGAAAAATTTGATAAAACCGCAGGGACGGGTTCGATTGTCCGACGCAGCGATCCGGGAAACGTAGGATCCGGCTTCGAGAATCGTCCGATACATAACTTTTTTACTCGGTGGGTTCGGAACGAGGCCGGCCCATGGAGCCCGTAACTTTGATACATCCATTAATTCACGACTCGTTAAACTTTCCGAACCTTTCACGATACTTTTCGCCGAAGGGAGTATCGTCGCTCTGCGATATCCAAATTCAAATACGACGTCCGGCGAGGACGGTTAACGCGCAACAATAACCGTAGCGGATCGTGGGACGGCCGGCGAGGAACAGGCAGCCGGATCGGGATCATGATTCACGCTTGAATTTACATTTTAATTACATTACGTTTGATGGCGGTATTAATTTTATCGGAGCGACCGACCGCAGGAATTCCGATATCTTCGGCATGGTTGCCGGTCGATCGCGGCCGGCACGGCGCACGACAATGCTTCTGTAATGGTGCGCCGTAATAGATCAAAGTGAATCTGGTACGAATTAATAGTCCGCCGGGATCATCCGGCGAAGAATGATTGCTACCGGCCAACGCCACAGTGACAGTCCAGCCTCCGATGAAACCGAATTCGCAAATTCGACGGTTCCCGAAACCCATCGTGATATTACACGTTGTAATCCTGTATCAGGACGACCCCTCATATCTAGAACCGCAACATATTAAAGGCTCAGATTGACAGAAAATTGATACTTTCTTTTTAACCCCCCACAAGATTCGCTGTCAAAAGTTCCACAGCTTCGATCGATCACACTTTAATCGATGAAACTGAAACTACAAAATTGAAATCGATCAGAGCGATTAGTTCTTTAATCTACTACGAGTCTTGATAAAATTTTGTGAGTCAATTTGATCCTAAACCTGATCAACGAACAACATACTGAATTCAATGAAATTGTTTCAAGAATCAGATTTCTGGAAGAAATATAAAACTGGTGGGCCACATTACCACCCCTTCCCCTAATAACATGAAACATGCACGTTGCGAAAGAGACTCTCGGGACAATGCTATAGCAATTCTTAGCGGTGCGTCGGAGGGGACGGTCGAGTGCAAATGGTTAAAAATCGATCGAGTTGTTGCGAAGAAACAGACATCGCGCAGGCACGCACAGAGTACAGGAGATTATTGAACGTGACGCGTCGCAAAACGTTGACCCGGGAAGAATAAAAATATAATTCGATACGTGACCGGTCAGAAAAAGAAATGACACATCGAGGTAGTGTGGTAGGTGGTTGGGTGCGTGTGTAGCGACTCGGTGTAAAATGTCATCGGCACGTGTAGTAATTAAACGCTTGCGTGCGAACTTTCCTCGGCGCGGCTTAAAGCGGGTTCGAGCACGCGCGCGCGCGCCGAAACTCGCCGGCGCGGGCGTTAGGAACCGAATGAAATATTCATTCTACGTAAATGGTCGATTCTGCACCCGTGATTTGCTTTTAATTACCGATTCGCTGACGACCGAGAATTATCGTTCGGTTCGTGACTCGCCGCGTGTCGTTTATCATTGCCAATTGTGTTTCTGCTTTCCTCGCGTCGCTCGCTGAGCCACGACGCCGAAAATCGTGCCCGCCCGCGCGAGTGTTTGCCATCGACGTGTTCCCCGTGTAATCAGATTCCTCTGGATTTAGACGGATCCTCCGGGTAACATAAGGGACATTACCTACAATTAATCTCGGAGACAGAGGCACGAATAGTCGCAGATGGCGGAAACGGCGAAGGTGGATGGTAGGTCGGTCTCATTAAATTTTCCAATTTACTTGATGAACTCTCGGGGAAGACGGTTATACAAAAGTTGGACAAGAAAATACGTTCGCATGGAGTCGTCGCATTAATCCCCTTTGATACAAAGGGTAACGATATTTGATTCTTAACAAGAGACACAATGGCTTATTAAATAAACATAGGGTAGTTACGAAACTGCCCGAAGGTTTACGTAATAATGCCGTCTAACATGTGGCTAACGGGCCGTTGCTAGCGAGTGTTATGGAAATTTATTATAAAATAATCTCATTAAACCTGCGAGCAATTTCGCCTGGCCTCGGGGTTTACAAAGCGATCTGCCGGTGATCAAAGACACAGATGCATGCGTCCCTTGCGCTATGACCTGGCGTGTATTCTAAGAAACGCTTTGCTATCGCTCCATAAAAGTATTATGACCATAAACTATCGTGTACCTGTTACAGGGAATAAAGTATACGTAATGTTTCTCTAGCGGTGGTGTACATGGCCGTGTACAGGCAGTCAATGGTTCTAGTACCGAGCAATAGGGTTTTTAGTCCTAATCGAAAAGATCAACAAATTTACGAATTTGATAGCTCATACTCTTTAACAAATTGTCATGACATCGAGCGAGAAGACTTTTATATCCTTAATCGAGACGAGGCTCGTAATGTTTTTCCAAATGCGATTTGAGATTGTCATTTAGAACTTCGTCAAATTGGTAAAGCTCGTAACCTGTTTTGTTGTAACCAGGATTGTTATAAATGAATACGCGTAATTGGAAACTCATATACTTCGTAACAGATTGAAATGGTACTTCAAAAGCCAATAATTCAACCGTGAAATCATTCTCCTAATAAAACCGGCTCCATATTAAAGACATAAAACCATTTTCGTTTGAACTGAACCTACTAAGTCAATATTGACAAAATTTGATTTTTGCAAGCTAAAATACCAACGAGTATTTTACAGAAATTGAAATTTTTACCTTTCAACCGTTGATATAGTTTTCGCATTTATTACTCCACATTCATTTCAGTTTCAGCGGCAGTCAAACCGATGCAGAATTAAAACCTTCCTAATTGTCCATTTCAGATAACTGTAATATATTTTATGGAAACTGTTGAACCTGTACAATCCTCTACAGAAGAATATTTTTATATTATCTACAGATTAATGAACATATTCAGAAGAATTGAAACTAGTTTATCCACTAAGTTTTTTGAAAAAATTTTCGAAAATGGTATCTAAAAGAAATGGATCTAATCCGATAGAATTGGACAAGATACAGTATCTAAAATCGGTTGTTTTTTGGGGTCCCGTATTTCATACCCTGTCAAAATCTAGGAATCTTCAGATGAGATCCTTAATGTCGAGACGGTTCAGCGATTTATAATTCGACCCTGCACACACATACGTGGTTGGTTTATTTCGGATTTCTTGGTTCTAAATGTGTCCAATTCTCTACCGTGTGAAACACTAAATTGTGTTTTGCGGTGCAGGGTTGATGGACTTTAACTCCTAAACTCTGTGCCAATCCAAATTCGGTCTTCAGAATTTGTTTTATTTATGGCTCTGTACCTTGAATGTTTCGCGTTCAATCCGTACTCGTTTAATTGAACCCTTTGAACACTCGATTTCCTTTAAATCTAAATCCAGCGATCTCCGATATTTCGTGCCAGTGTTATTTCGATTCGACAATAATACGAGCTTTCCGAGAAACCTGCCAGCTTTGATGTAACATACTCGTTCCACCGAAATGTCTCGATTCACGGTAGGCGGGATAGACACCATTTAATGAAACATTCAACCGTCGTTCGGGATGAATAAAAAATAAACTGACGTAGCGAGATTTGATATTCATTATGCGGGGAATCGCGCCAGAGATTGTCAAGCGGGATTGACACGCGATGCGAACCAGAAAGTCGAGCATCGCGGTGCCATGTCGTTCAACAGAATATTCTATAAGGGACAAAAGAAGTTCGAGTGTTCTACTTGCGCTGGCGTTCGTAACATTATACAAACGTCCCCGGTGTAAACATCCACATTCAGAAGAATCTCCCATTTGCTCGATGACGCGTTGCCTTCAGTCAACCGTGAGTGCACCTACCTTTTACGGAACATTGAGTCGTCCACTTCAGCCGCGGCTCGTAAATCCTCGCGTTCCTCGGATATCGCGAGAAACACGTAATCGCAGATTACAATCTACGCTTCGTTAAATCCCGTGTCGCCACCGATAAAGAAATGAATTTCGCGATTACAGGTGGTTAAAATTTTCCCATGATTTTAGTTACGTTTGTAGGCTGGAGGTGACATGCGAGTTGAACTCAGAGAAAGGATTTAAAATAATGGTGATTGGTGGTACCCGGTTGTAGGACAGTGTGACATTTTTCGATGATGAAGAGGAGGGTTAAAAGAGTCGCGCGTCCGATCGGTGAACGATTAGCAGTGCCCGGCGCGAGGACTATTAATAATGACGATAACGCTGAATCTCGGGTACGATACGATACCAGGTGACAAACTGTACGGCCGTGTTCTCATTTCGACGAGACGCGGCGGTGTTTTACAGCTTCTTCCTCGGGCGCGACGCGGCGCGCCGGTATAAATTCAGCTGAAACGAGACGCGATTTGACGCTCGGAGGTAAGATAAGTCGCAGGAAACAAGAGTGACTCGAATGAATGATAGAGCCGCGAGGAGGAACTCTAAGGTAGCTGCTAATTAATGGGGGCATCCATCTGACGCCATTTTGCTACTCACGGGCCGTCTTCCTTCCGGGTGCTTGCTGCGTTTCTGGGCCAAGCGTAAACCTTAACGCTGCCCGTGTCTACCGGGGGCCACCGGCTGTCTGCATCGCCGACCGAAACAATTTGTAATCCAGCAAACCGTGCCCAAAGATTGAGAGAGCCCAACGGCCCCGACACAACCTTGTATAAATTAGATTTGGTCGCGTCCGAGCCAAGAACGGCCCCCGCCAATTTCACCTGCCCGCCACGCGAACCCAACCAGCCAATGTCCTTTCGGTAATTGATACTCAGGCGAACGAATCCTGCCGCTGCTGTAAACATCCTTTCGTTTAACTATTCGCTACAAGCTCTTCCTGTATTTACGGTATCTTACCCTCCCACTCGAACATTCTTTAACCCTGCATTGCTCGTGCGAGACATAAAATTTTTAAAATTGTATTCTAGAGAATAAGATTAATCAGGAAACTTGCTCACAGAATTTAAAGAATAAAATGTTTCCATTACCTTTCGGATTGTCCAACAGACATCCACGATTTCTGATACATTTTTCGTCTCTCCCATTCATCCTCCTACGCCTTCAATCTCGCCTTCGGCAAGACAAAAATGGTCTGCCATCGGCAACCATCTTGCTACAATCTCGCAGAACACTACACGTCAATTCCCGTGGGAATCTCCAATCCTTTTTGATACAAGACGAAGGGAAAGTTACGAAATCTTTATTGCTCTGAAGAAAAAAAAACAAACTGCCAGGGAAGTTTCGTACTGTGTAGAGATTTCGAGACAAAAATATTAAGAACTTCATAAATTTTAGTGTACGTCGCACAGTGTATTCCACTATTTATAATACAATGTAGGAGGAGGCTAATGTATTCGATAAAATAAGCCAAAACTATAGATTACAGTCTTGTCATACGAGACTTGTGTCTGACCGTGGCTGACCATTTCTACTGCGTCCGTATTAGCTTGATTCGGTTAGTACAATGATGTTACAAACGGCAATATCGAGTTCCATTGTCATCGGAACAAAGTTGACCGGAATATTGATGATTCGAGGGAATATTATTGCTCGGCCATAATTAACAACGGACCGGTACGAGACTGTTCAAGTTCGCCGGAGAACGTGTTATGTTACTCAGGTGGGAGCTATAGAGAAAACGCATTATCAAGATAATCCGCTCTCGCCCGGCAAGTGCTCGAGCGATAATGTGTTAATAACAAAGAGCAGCGCTTTAGTATAATGAAAATCCCGGGGCCGGCTGGAACTTGTCATGCTTTTGATCTTTATCAGATAGAGGGCGTGGAGCGAGATATTAAATTTGGCGCGATTATTAAGCTCCCGGGAAGGAAGGAAGTCGGTTTTGAAGGAGCAATTTTTCTCGCTAACGAAATAATTTCATTTTGGAAGCCTCTCGAAAAATCGATCCACTCTTCTAATTTCTACGAGCCGTGCAACGCGACTGAAAGGCTCGTTCGCAACATGATTAGGTACATTACGCACCTAATGACTAGATTTTGGCTAACATAATACATTTCATTAAAATATTTTTCAATAGTAAATTATTCATCGAACCATCTTGGTTCGATCTTGAGAAACTGCAAACTTGTTTAACGTTGCCGCGCCTTCCGTTGTTGTATTTCAGTTTCCCGTTGCTTCCCGTTTAATGAAATTAACGATCGATGCTCCGCGACACCGGCGAACGATAAATAAAACTGTCTACGAAGCTTGATCGGCACGTAGACATAATCTTCGACTTGTCTATCCGGGATATTAATGAGCGCTGGATTGGCAAGATAGTAGATTCACGTCATTAACAATGAATGAAATTTTCTCCTGCGCTCGTCGAAAAATCCTTCTAGCGATAAACAGTTCGTTGATCAAGTTACCATCCCCCGATCGACAAGTTATAAAAGATGCTGTCTGAAAACCTTCCGAGCCCCGTAGTTGCGAATCTTCCGAGCTGATTATAGCGTAATTAGGAAGATTACTAGGCTCCTTTAAATATGGCGTATTGATAATTCAATAAGCATTATCATGGCTCGGAATAAATGGTAGAATTTCTCTTGGTTCAGCAACGTTTGGAGGAAGCTCGTCTAACTTATTAAAAGATTATATGAAATACTTTACAAGCTTTATCCTCGTCCATCTCACCGGTTCGCGCTCTGCAAAAGCGCCAGCAACGGTTCCATCAACTTTTTATTCCTGCTCACTTCGCTTCTCCTCCATTTTAATTATTTTATTTGTTTACCCGAGCTGGATATTTTAGATCTGACTTTCATTCGTTTTGCCGACGCGCCGTTAATGTACCTTTAATTATAAAAATTTAATTTCACCGGATGAATCCACTGGATAATGGCCCTTCATTAGCGAGCTGAAGTCAACTAAAAGTTTATAACGAAGATTCATCGCCGTGTAGATACGCCTATTTCTCCATATTTATACACGATGATAAACTATTTCCTCGTGTAATTATGTGGATAATTCTAAAATAATATAACAATATCGTTAAATTTAATTTTGTCACAAATATGCATGCGATCTACAGTCTAGCAACAACACACTAAACATTAGCGTTCCATCTGACCGTAGTATTCCTTGCAGTAGATCTTGCAGGTTCAGTGTCCATGCTGGTTAAGGTTTAATCAACTTCATTATTCCTGTTTACGTCGGCAACGAGTCAAGATTAATCAAAGAACGTCTAGTCGGTTGCAGATATTGGCCGTCGCGCGACAAACGCACGCCGTTGTAAGTCGCCACGGTAGGATTTAACATTGTGGAACATAACGACGGCACGACTGGCAAACTAAACGCATAAAAACTTGTTAATTTGCTCCGGCGCCTGTTATTTTACTCGATTACGCCGCTCGAGCTTCCATGTAGCTGTCCCTGCACCATCGAGGCCCGTGCCTCCCCTCGTCCTAGCAGGTTACTTCGAACCGACTTCGATCTTCCTACACACAACTCGGAACTTTGTATTAGCTTAATTGGTTTTAAAGGCGAAACTTTGCCAGCACTTTTCCACGCGAAACTTTCGCCCGACGTATCACCTGAGCGATTCCGATCGTCGGCAACCTGTACAGACGCACAAACTTTCCCTGCAAACAGGTTTTTCAATTTGAACGGTTTAAGCGAACACGATCTTCACGGGTTCTTACAGCACATGTAAAGTTCCTCCTTTTTAATCAACCCTCGGAGGGTGGTCCACTCTTATATTCGGATCTTTATGCAAAATAAAAATTTTCTGCATTTCTTATGAAATATGTTTTTCTTTTTTCCAATAATTTTACATTTTTGTCATAGATGCATGAAATTCCCAGGATAAATGTTTACGCCAGTTTAAAATTGTATATTGATTATATTAATTATTTATGACTAGTAAAAATATGGATGAATGAATGAATTTATATAAAATAGAATCTGAATCAGGGCAGTGTCAACTTTAATGACCTCGGCACGGTAGTAAGCTGAGTAAAGTGGTACTGGTTCATCCATCAAACATCATTGCTCATTACCGTATACGTATTTACCGGAAGTATTAGATCCTAAATCTGTATATACTGTATTGACACGGTGCGCAAAATGAACCTATTCAGGCTGCAAATGCTACCGCCGTATTAATACGTTTACATGTCTACGGTTACTTGAATTTGTACTAGATGAAACCAGATATCGCAAAACATACAACATATTACTATTACATATCGCAAGGGAATTGCTCTTTTAATGTATAATTCTTGCTCCTTTTTTCATCTTGTTTGGCGGTGTTTGCAACATTGATATTCGCAGTAGTGTTTGGATTGAGTATTTGTACAAACGAAACGATAAACGGGAGTTATGCAGCAACCTAATAAAACGGATGCACTTCGTACACTCGGTCCGTTCATTCCATAAATCGAATCCAAAGTGCAAGTTTATTATAACAACGGGCAAACAACATTTCCCTACCCGGCACGCGGATACGCTGAAGCAAGCGTGAAAATAAAATCTTCAAGTTTTACGCGCTTCGTATTATCAAACTAAACTGTAGAATGAGCTCCGTGAAATTTATTTACAGACGGATAACGGATAAAAACAGAAATAGGGTGACAGCACGAATATATCGGATTTGAAATTACACAAGCTCCGCATTGAATTCTTGTTTCTACCGGAGAATGAAAATTGCTGCAAAACTTTTTACGGGACAATATTGTTTATCGAAGTTTTTTATCATTCGCCGATGCACGCGCGATTGACCCGAACGACATATTTCCGCGTCGCGTGTAAAACGCCTAGGAATTTATTCATCTGCATCGCGTGCGCGTCAATTTATGAAATGTTAAATATTACCGGCCGATCCGTTTCGCTACCAGCCATGGAAAAATGGTAATCGATGTTTTCATGTTGCGAGCGCCCAGTTATAATCAAACTTTCATCGTAATCAATTTATTACTAATGATCAGTGAAACATTAAATGTGACGTAATCACTGTGTAGACTTTCAATTCATGAAAATCAGAATAGTGGAAAATTTACGTTCGACGGTTCGAGATATCTTTTTGATTAAAGTAAAAACAAAATTCTACTCAAAACATGTAACATGTTGGAAATGTTTAAAGACCTGCACCTCGCTCCACTATTGCTTTAAAACATTTTGAATATTTTGGACGATATCAGTAAATGTGTTTCGTGACATGTCGTAATATTATCAGCCTGAAGTCGAATATGTGAATCGTGTGACATTAGAAGTCATAAATATGTTATTTAACTATTTCATGGTTAAGATTGATAATACTACAGTGTCCTTGATGTTTAAGGATTATTTTAAAGGGAACTGTATAAGGAAGGTGATCCACTATTTACATTTTGTATTATATTTTATTTTACGAATGGCTACATGGAACCAATCTTTGCTGTCACAGTGACAAACAAAATTTCATTCTGAAGATCTCATCATCCCCTAGTTCCTACGAATCCTATTCCTGCACGTCTGCGAACTCGAGTCTGGAAAAGAATGAGACATAGAATAAACGTATAATAATTTTCTCGAATTAAAACTTATGGACATTTTTTAGATACATGAAAAGAAGGTGTTAATTCATGTACGTGGATGAGAGCATCATACATTGGGTACATCGATTGTATGTACATCAAAATTGCTGTTTCAGTCAGAAAATGTGATGATTAGACAGCGGATGTTTATGCAAATGCATATTTTTATAGAAAGTAAGTAAAGTTATGGGATCTGGACAGAAATTTACGTTGTCTGAAGAGGATTTTGAAAATATAGTTTTATTTTTCACATTTGCATATTGCATACTTTTCACATATATTACATATTTTTAACATATTTTGCATTTAATTCTACATACATATGTACGTGTGTATATAATTTTAAAGAACCGTTATGTGATATAAACAGAATAAGACATTCAGGTTGTCATTTTTCATTTATTTCCAGGTTATTGAGTCATTCGATGATAGAAATGTAAGTAGCGTTAGACTAGCCCAAGAAGTGATGAAAAATTAAACATTTGATTAATTTCGCAAAAAGATCTGCTGTCTAGTGATAGTAAATGTGAACGGCTCAGTAAGGAAAAATACTATGAAAATTTGTTTCTTACCGCTTCAGAGGACGCGACGAAAAGTGATGATATAACAATCACCGACAGGAAGAGAAAAGCGAGATTCACTGACTTGAACATGTTGCTATGAGTTGATTCTCAGAAGTTATGAATACGAACGCACCGTTCGGTTTGTTATATACTTGCGACAAACACACATTTTACTACTGTATAGAGGCTCGATACGGTGTTATCGGGTCTATTATTTTTCTAATCGCGTTTCATAACCGCAGAACAAAGCAACGCGCCGGTCGCTCAAAGTATACATAAAAAAATTTAAGCATTTTTACTTAAATTTTAAATTAATTGTTTAATACTGAAACAGTTTGTATACTGGGTCCTCCGGGCGGGTTGCGCTCGACCACTGGCGGTATACCTGAAAAGGTTGTAACAGCAGACAAAAAACGGATCAGCTCCGAACCGGTCGATTATTTACAACCACCGCGCTCCGACAACTTCAACCCCGACAGATGGACAACACGTGCGACAAACCCACCGAATCAGATCGATGGGATCATACATACACACATACTTGTCTATTTTATATATACAGATAGAAGAAAAAGATAGAAGAAGAAGAAGAAGAAGAAGAAGAAGAAGAAGAAGAAGATAGATAGATAGAAGAAGAAGATATACAATATACAATATGCACTATATTTTTATAAAACGCAATTAGAAAAGTTCCACGCGACCAATAAACAGTTCCATGGTCCACCGATAACGAATTGTTTATTTCTGCTATTTACAGCTAATTTTAATGCTTTTTATTATAATGAGATTACTCAGTCGTAGGAGATGTATAAATAACTACAAACGTTGTTTAGTTCTGAAGAACTTTATTTACTCATGGCAGTCACATCAAATTTAAATCACATAATTGAAATTCCAATACACAATGCCTGAAGGTTTCCTTCAATAAGCTGCCATCGTATTTGAATTGATCAACCCCTTTTGCACGCTTTCTGCACGAAAAAAATTATTAGACATAAAATTATATATATTGCAATGTTATGTACACAACATATTCAATAACTAGATATGATTTTACCCGACATCCCCATCCTACAGGTGCAAGACAGTTGCAAGGAGCTGCCTAAAGAAACACACAGCATTATTCTAATTATATTTGAATGATTAATATTTAAAAGTTGAAGTATAAGTGTACTACACTTACTTCTGCAGCAGCTGTCCAGAAATATCCCAACACTAAAAGAAGGGAAACAGGCAAGAAAACTAAGCGAACTACGTTAGACATGATCGTTGATGTACACTTCTAAGTTTTACTTAATGCTCTTGAATATTTTTTTCACCGTTATTTATATACAGGGTGAATTCGATAAAGCAGGACACCTAAATATCTCCGTTACTTTTCGTTGTACAAAAAAACTTCGTAGGACAAAGTTACACTGTTTGAAGGGCCACATATAACGGTGCAAGGGAAAAAAAATTTCAAGGTCATTTTTATGAGATTTCAAGGTTATCGATGTTTTTTTAAATTGAATGATATATTTTCGTTAACGTAATGTTGTACCTGACAATACCAGTTTCACGGAATTTATTTAACAAGTTGGAGTAAACGGAAACTGATGGACAATTACGATTAGGAAATCGGTCCTTGTACAACTGCACGGCTTCTCTTAAACACTGTCGACTTTCTCCATAAATGAAAATCATATCAATCTTATCTTCCTTCGAGTAACGCATTGTGAAACGTTCATCGATAAACTGATCGAGAAATCTTAGAAACTGTGGAAATCTGATAGCAAGAAGGTCTTCCGAGTAATTAGTAGTGGATAAACACGATTCTGTACGAACGTATAGGTGAAGGTATATCATAATTGTCCTCCTGTCAACACCGAATCTGTTATTATGTTGTGTATTGCGATACATTTGAATGTATAGCAGCTCAAGGGAATATTTTTGAACATTTGGCGTAACAGAAATACATCAAATGAATCTTACACGTTGAATTTTATTTATACCATTTTTCTGGGTGGAAGGTCATTTGAAGGTCATATTGTGTTACACGCATGAATTCGTTATTTTGTCAGGTACAACATTACGTTAACGAAAATATATCATTCCATTTAAAAAAAACATCGATAACCTTGAAATCTCATAAAAATGACCTTGAAATTTTTTTTCCCTTGCACCGTTATATGTGGCCCTTCAAACAGTGTAACTTTGTCCTACGAAGTTTTTTTGTACAACGAAAAGTAACGGAGATATTTAGGTGTCCTGCTTTATCGAATTCACCCTGTATATTCCTTCCGATCAATGCCATGTTACGTTCGAATATAGTTACAAATATACTGCGCACGTAATACACATTTTCCCAGTCACGATGAACATTTGTCGTGACTGTCTTACACCAGAACCGTTCATTTTGTTTACAAGCAGCGTCACGACACTAATAAAGTTTCTTTTAATACCGTAATGTAACTCACGTTGAAATCTGTTTTGATTGCAATATTTTTATTTTTGACAGATTATGTCTTCGATACATCTTTCTTAACGTATGTCAAACAAGTATGATGTCTTCGGAGAGTTCTGAAGAAAATGTTGCATTCTTTAGAATGAGGATCGTCGAATGTTAAGACATTATTTATCTGCAATTACTCCATAAATTTCGTAATTCTGTGACTCATGGCTTGTGATTTTTTAACAGATCTTTCAACAGCAACATAAACTTTAACCATAAACCAACAACACACTCTCAGTAACGTAATCTAATAATTTCGTTTCGGATTATTGTGTAAAAGAAGAAAAAATCAATTAAAGATTTTTAATCTTCCATTTGGCACAAAAAAAATGGTAGTTATTGAAATGTCTAGAACATGTTTATTTTGATCTTCTATGCATTTTATTTTAATTGTTATTGTCGCGGTGACAGAGCATATTTACATTTGGTTAACAATGGTTATCAATCCCTAGTTGCCAAGAACTTCAGCGGTTTGTCTCTAAACTGGTCAATAATTCAATAGAAATGGTTATTATGATTTCGGTAGTGATAGTAAAATGGTAGTATTGCTCCGAGTTGGTAGTAATAATTCATATTGCCGTGTTAATAACACGTAAACTTTAGTTTCGTGATAATTTATTGTATCAAGATATTCAAATCGAATTTCACAACCACGAGAGAAATGAAAATCCAGTGCATAGAAATCGTCTTTATATTCAAATTGATCAGCCACCGCGTTGGCACATTTTCTAAAAAAACAGATAAAATCAGAAACATTATTATAACTTGCGTATAAAACACACGGTAAATTAAGTAGTAAATTACACAGCCTATTAACATTAGATTTATCCAAGTCAACTTGACTAGTATGAAATATTCTATTCGATAGGGCTGCAGTTATAACGGTGACTTTGTATTAAATATTATAATTCGATGTAATCTTACCCGACATCTCCATGATTTTGGCATTCTCGTGTATTGCGAACAGTCGCACCAAGCAGGCTGAAGAAACGTAAAATATAGTTAAAATAATACATAATTGGTAAAATGGATTATACCACGAATAAATTGTATCATTTAGTTGTCCTAACAATAAATTCTTACCTCTGCTTTAGTGGGCATAGTATTAAGTGTCATCAGAACAATTACACTTATTAAGAGGAATGTAATATTGATTGCCTTCAACATGTCGCTGAACGTAGGTTTAAAAAAGTTTTTAAATCTAAGCGAACATTTTTGTTCTTTATATACCCGCCACAGGCACGAACTTTCTGCTATTAAGGTTTTAATCGCATTTAAAAATAATGTTTTGTGGCAGCGTTACCAACTTGCCATCCATATTTAACTTTATCATTTTTCGACTGGGTATTTTATAAAACTGATTTGGAAAGACATTCATATTACATTACACATATATTCATTATTTATATAAGAATCATTAAACATTATACACTTTGGTATGTCGGAAATGCATATGAATAATGAGAAAAATTTATAAACACAGCTGTTATGGATTGCCCATAATTAGTAGCGTGTACTGTACAGCAATTATAATGTTAATAAACTACATTGTTCCTACAGTTTACAATTGTTATCGCAAGAATCCCATCTCTATTGTTGACAGCAATATCTGACAGTAGAAAGCCATAGTTGGTGATAAAGATTACATGTGGAAGTTTGAAACATTTTATCGTCGTAACTCGTGACAGCGTGAATTTATGTGAAAAACATTATCATTGTCACGTTTTTCTGATATTCATGACGCAATTCTGTGCATATTGCAAAACCGCGTTTTAAATTCACCGGAATAAATTACAACATTTCCCATGGATAAATTGCATAATTTAATAAAAACTTCATAATGCAGTCATATACTTGCTAATGTAAAGAAAATTCCCACTAGTTTTCGATATGGTAAATCGCTTATGAGACTTTTTTGTAGTTAACCTTCGGATGGCGTGTGTTGGGTCCATTTTGACCCAAAGTCATAAACATTCCATCCGAATTTCAATGTTATAGTAACCAGATTAAATTATTACATGCTATAAAAAAATTAGCGGTGATTTCAAAGAAGTGGGTTCGAAAACATATAACAGAAAGTAGATACGCGAAGATTCGAATAGAATCCATCTATAGACTAAAAGTAGCATAACTTACAGGAAAGGAATTCTGAAAAATAACCTAGAATCGAATTGGAGTAACTCAGTCGATGAGAAAAGACAAGTAGTTCATCGAGTTCCTAATTGTCCACATTATTTAAAAAAAAAATTTATTAGCTATTAACTCGCAGAGTGTCACGGAAGGTGCTTGTAAATGTTTGAATACCTGTGCTGCAGCGGAGTATATAAAGCTGAAAAGCAATAGGCGAGTCACTATAGACTCCAGAAAAAAGTCAAATACCGCAAAATGAAATTCGCTGTTTTTGCTCTTTCCGCACTTTTGCTATCGATATTCTACATAATACCCAATGAAGCGGTGAGGAATTGATTAAACATTATTCTTTCGTATCAAATTTTTACAGTATTCTTTTGCACTTCGAAATATTTAATTATCAATCTCGATACTGTTTCCCATACGATACGATTGCCAAAAATGACACAACTCTTTAATAGTCAGTATGAGGACACAGAAACGCTTCTCAACTAAACATGAAAATGTTTAGTGTCACTTTGTTACTAACAACATAATTATTTTTCTCGTATTTGTTTATTAGGCTGGAAACTCTTCAAAACCAACGCTTACTCCCTTCCTCCGTGTTGGATGATTATATATGTTTTCACATGTTCTACCACAGTCAAAGTGTCTGTCATTAAAAATGAAGTAAAATGTATTAAAAAGTAAGAAGGGAATTTGATTTTATTTTTTGTGTATTACCATCGTTTTGATATACAGTATATCTGCATCATAGGTCGATAGTAATTTATAGAGAAAGAATAAATTCAAACAACAATGGAATTTATTACCTATTACCTCCGTAGCGCAGTCACGAAAAGTGCATTTTAATGTTTAAACATTTGTGTCGACATGTATATAAAGCAGTAAAGTGTACATCGACAATAGAGAAGCCAACAATTCTACAAAGGAACCATGTTTGGAAAAATTGAGTTTGCTGTTGTTGCACTTACAGTGCTATTGATGTCATCGTTATATCTCACGCCATCTGAAGCGGTGAGGAATTAATATAACATGTGCAACACGATTCTAAAATATTTGATATTTACAATATTTCTAATTCATTGAATTTGTTCTTCTTTGAATTGTTATCAGGCCAGAGACCGTAGAGAGGCACAAATATTTATTCCGCGCCTTGGCTGATCATCACAGCACAAGTGACATTTCCTAATGTAACAGAAATTGATTTCAAATGAAATAAATAAAATATATTTACGAACATTTCCTGTTTCTAGATACTGTATTATGTTCGATTTCTTTTTAACTGTGTTATAATTTGGTGTATTTGTCTAAAATATCATACTATATGTAAAACACAAGTCGATGACATTTCCTTTATGATAGTAACGTCATAAAAATACAAGTGACGGAAGTGTCTCTCGGGTGATACTTCACCCGAATACCGTAATAATAATAATAAATAAGAGATACAGAGATGACCTGTACTACTCAGAGGTGAAGCATTGCAACTAGTTTCAAGTAATTGCTGGCCCATCAATTTTATCAAATGCAAAAAAGAGAAAAATTACAGGAATGTAGGAAAAGATCGGAAGGTGTACGCGGCTTGCGAAATTTGTAAGAAAAATGTATGTGGCGAGCATGAAAATGGTATTTATATATGGAGTAACTGCAAGATATAATAGAGAAATTTACGAATTTAATTAACTTTTAATGAAGTATATCATTTATGATATATAAGATTAATTGAAGTGTAGAGCGAAAATGGGTGAAATATCACCCGACGATCTTTTGTGTAACTATTTCCGAGGAGCGTATGAGGGTTGAGATTAGTTTCTAAGATTTATAGATTTATTGCCTTCATTTCTACATGAGAAAATAAATTGAATATACGAAATCAATCTTTTTTCGTTTGAGGCTTTGTTTTCGAAAAAATGTTTCCGTAAGTATATTATTAATAAACTGTCTGTAGAACTATTTCTAAGGAACTTTAAGGAGTGTAAAGGAAGGATAATATAATTACTGCTAGTAATTGTGAAAGCTTATATTTTATTTGCCGTAAGGTTACATTGCTGTCGCTACGACGAACGAAACTTCCATTACAATGGTAACATTAGTTCCTATCACTAACACGAGAGTAATGTTGGAGTGTTTCAAATTCCAGTGATTTGCACCTACGGGATGGAACCTAGTAAGTAATTAAACGAGCATGAGTCATTGTGCTCTTATCAATTAATATAATAACAATCATTTGAACATACCTTTTGGCGATTTATCCCTTAGGCCAAGATGCTGGGCGTGGCCAGTAGGCCTGCAAAAAAGGTAATAAGAATAATATCAATACCAAACCTAACGAGTTCTAGAACTGAGTGGTATATGTTAACTTATTATTATAGAAATGAGAAGATTATATTTATTAAAAATGGCAAACCTACGAAGTTTCAATAATTACTAAATTTCGTATTGAAATTAATTTCTTACCTCTGGGGCGGCTATAGCGTGAAATGATGATAAAACAACTACAGCTAAACGAGGAAACCGCGATACATTGGCTGAGACATATTGCTGTGAGTGGTTTCTTACAGATTTGAGTATGTGTATATTTTGCTTCTTTGTATACAGTAAATGCATGAACTATTCAGCACTAAAATATTCTAACCAGATAACATAGTCACGAGGAACGTCGATAATTCTACAGAAAAAGGAATCATAATTTGAAAAATTGATGAACAATCATCCTCAATTTCCTGTATAACTATTATGTGGATTGCAAGAAGGACAGAGGAAATTGTAATTAATGCTAGCGATTATAATTCTATGTATATGTATTTTATTTCCCGTTGCATCATTGTCGCAATGGAGAATATAGTTGGCATTACAACGTTGACATTATCGATCTTTGGTTTCTTCAAACTCCATTGATTCAATCATATTGTTGGGCAATGTAGCCTCTTCGATTTGCAGCGATCTAAGCTAATTCATCAATTGCGTAAAATTAAACTTCAATTACCCTTCAGCTTAGAAATATTAGTTTCCCGACCCAACATTAAAGCCCGTTTTCTGATTTTTAATTTTTCAAAAAACTGTAAACTACAAATCTAATTTCGTTTAATGTAGACTGTGTATGTATCAATATGTATGTACAGTCCGCGACAGAAAAATGGCACACCACGAAAATTCAATGTTCTCATCATTTGGACATAATAAATTTAGTCTTTCTTGGTACTTATACATTTTTATTACAAAATAAATTACATTAGAAACAATAAAATTAAAGAAAATGTCCGTTTGTTTGTGGAAACAAAAAAATAACAAAAATAAGTACGACAAAATGATGGCACATATACAAAAAAAATACGTAATTTACGTACATAAAATATATAACATTGCGTGGCCTCCCTTATTTTCCAGAATAGCCAACATACGTTTCGAAAGTGACTTAAAGAGTTTTTTAATATATTTTGGCCGTATTTTTGTTCTATGCACGTTTTTAAATCTGCAAAGCTGTGGAATTGTCTTCCGCCTTCGTAAACATGTCTTGCTAGTTGTGCCCAACAATTTGGCCACTTTAAGACACTAATTTTGTTTTGCTCAATGTACTGCTTAACGGATTTTGCGGTATGCACGCTTGCATTATCCTGTTGAAATGTAAGATTTTCCCCGGAAATTGTCTGTCCGAATTTAGTTAATTGTTCGTCTATCGAATCTATATAAATTTTGCAGTTCATAGTTTTCTTAATAAATTTTACTTCGGTCACTCCTCGATAACCAATTCCGGCCCAAAGCATTACTCCTCCGCCACCCATGTGTTTGCGGCTTAATATTCTTTATTCTTTCCACAGATCGTGAAAATAGTGTGCGAAACCATCCGGCCCATCTGGATCGAACCTTTTCTCATCGCTAAAAATCACACGACGCCATTTTTTTCTCCAATGTATGTGCTCTTGTGCAAATTTCAGACGCTCCGATTTATGCTGAACGGTTAAAGGTGGTTTTCTTTTCAATTTCATTCGAACTAAGTGCGGACATTCTTTTATTATCCTTTGCACATTACGTACATTTGTATGTACGCCAGCTGCTTTTGCGATTTGTCGTGATGTTCCCGAAGAATTCGAAACTTCTTTTAAAATTGTACGTTTTCCGCGATCGCTTACTGCTTTCTATTCACTTTTCTGCTTCGATGTATAATACGTGCAATTTTTGAAACCTAGTAATTCTCTTTATGCAATGTCAGAATAGTTTCTATTTCAGCATCGGATAAAGATTTTCCACTACCCATAGTGTAATTTCAATAGAAGATCATAAGAAACACGCACAATATTTAATGCACAGTAAAATAGTACACGATACAAACAGTCTGACGGTCTAGTGTTAACTGCAGAGAAAGAATTCTAAGACTGTGCCATCGTTTTGTCGCGTCGGTGACCCCGGTTGTTTCCATTTAGACTAGAATCTGTAACCTCCGCTTAACTCCGTCGGTGTAAGTAACCTTAAAGCTCCACCGAAGTACATACACGGAGAGAAATGTATCTTTCACCATAGTTTTCAGAAATAGCAATATTTACGTGTGTGTCATCTTTTTGTCGCGGACTGTATATACTGTAATTTACCTTAGTGCAGCAGAAATAGATATCAGTTGAGATCTGAATCTCCTAAAATAAAATTTTAAAAAAATTCCATTGACCTGTCCTTACGCCTTGCGGGATCGAGCCTGGAAGAATGATAAAATTCTTGGTGGCCTCCGGCGTCTCTTACGCTTTACGGCCTAAGAAAAATACGTGCACACGTTATCAACATTCCAGTCGTAAAAATAACATTAAAACACGTAACATGTATTAGTTCTCTGATTACACTATTTCCACTGTTTTACGTAACATTTACTGTATTCTAACTTGATAACTCGATCACGAAGAATAGTTTTTACGCGCATAGGCTTCGAATATACATCAGTGTCGCGTGCATCGGTGTCTACAGAGTCAAACACTCCACAGAAGAAATCATGTTCCCGAAATTGTTTCTCCTCGCTGTATGCGTATTGTTAGTGTCAACGTTCTATATTGAACCCTCCAAAGCGGTAAGCAAGTGATTCAATAACTAAAATGACACACTAAATATCAACCGTAATCAAAAACTTCGGTGTAAAAACCGGGTAAAAGATTCTCAATAAAAAACATAATAATCATGTTATATTGTTTTTAGGAAAATGGCAAATTGGAAGACAATTTCCTACGCTTTGGATAATTACAGTAACGACGTAAATTACCATCTATATCATAACAATCCAGAATATGATATGAGTTGAATATTATATAAATATGTTATTTTCAATCTATTAAAGTTATTAAACAAAGTAGAAACTTCCCAAATGGTTTCTACTTCTTGTAACAGATACAAAAAAAATGTGAATAAAGCTCTGTTTCTGGTAATCAATCCACGCTTCGGCTCGAACTTTCCTTAACCACAATATTATAGTCCATTCGAAGGAAAAGGCTCTTAATCGTTGCGAAGCCAGCGATTCATCGGTGCCGTCTACTAACCCCTGCTTTCTTCGTGATAGAAAATCTAAATTCATTGTGTAGAATATTAAATATCCCAGACGACTTGAGGTAGCAGCGTGATGCAGATCGCTGGTATGAAATTACTATTCCAATTGCATCTTTCCACAGAGGTAACGCCCCGGCTACGGGTGCGCAGGGAAGGGTTAAGTCAGCTGGAAAGCTTAATTTGTCGGAGATAGTAAAATCCGGAGTCGTGATAAATATTTATAAAGCGCATTAATGTTAAAGAATATTCATGAAATTCTTGGCAAGCACAACGTCGCGTCGGGACGTCCGTATTTCTGTTCGTACGTCCGACACCGTTCGTTCCCAAGAAAACAGAAGTAATATGCCCGGGGGAAACCGTGGCCAGATGTTAGTCGCGCGCCGATGCAACTTGTAATCTTCGTTATTCCGCGATGCGATTCGCCTCATTTCGCGCGAAGGAAAGTCGGCCGTCGCGAACTTAACTCGCAGAACTACCGGAAACTAGGATAACCGGGTCGATAGCTAGCGAAATGAAACGCTCATACTCGTGACAGAGAGATGCAAGCCGAATGGTGAGGTGAGCGCATAATTAATAAATTTGAGGAAACGCCCTAGACATCTTGGTCTTGTCAAATTCTGAATAATATTTAAATATGGATCATCTCTTTTCTTTGATGTGCGTGCAACCGCATGCAACTTGTACAGGGCAACGGAACGATTTCACTGTCTTATTTGCTATCATTCCTGTTCGTTTCTGCCAGCATGATAGTGGTTTCGCAAGTTGGACGGAATATTCTGATAAGAGAATGCCAGGAGAACGAAGCAGCATACTAACTTTTGATTTATGTATCTCCACGTCGAATGTTTGATGTATGGAATAGCAGCGAACAGTTGCTTTTCTGTAGCTCACATGTACAAATGCGACATAATGTTTTCAACTTATAAAATGTACATGAATATATGAGGCCTGTGTGGTTGCAGAATAATATTGAATTTTTTATAAAAAGTATTATATCCACATGATGCAAAAAAATTCAAATTTATATTAAAATATATATATCATTATGTTGAGATATCGTTCCAAACGCACAGAAGAAAGAGAATTTCAATAAAATGTAATATAATTAGTAGAAGATAATAATCAGTACCGGACACATATGTTTATATTTCATGGTAACGCTTCGTTATAATTTTGCATGTCTCTGGTTCCTTAACAAATCCACATATGTATGGCACAGATTTAATACAATATAATTAGCACGTGTTAAAATAACTAAATTAAAGAAATTTCTCCAACAAGAAACAAGAAATGTCATCGGATTTCTAAATCCGCATATTACAGAAATAAATATAAGCAGAAGACTGAGTTTCTAGTTCATGATTGCTTGAAAGTAAATCACTTGCGTTTCCGCTGATTTGCGTATAATCCTTTGTACACATGCTTGCATTAATTAATTCGTACATGATATCGAAAGGAGTTAAATAATGTCATATATGCTCTATCTAACTACGTTTTAACAGAAAACGCAGCCTTTCGTGATTGACACATTGGAAGTAGTTAAAATGAAGTTATCACTGTTCTACCAGATATTATCAGTGGCGGATTCTCTACATTTTCAAGTCATATACAATGGACTTCACTTGCAATGCTCAAATTCTAATGCATTCAACGAAATCGCGCTCTGCTATAAAAATTATATACTTTTATAAATTGCTATGCAACATTATGCAGGACTGGAAGGAAAAAGAAATAAATGTCAAAAATTTCACTGTGGCATTAATTTATTATCACATACGATTACGTCTACAATTTTCATTCAGTGAAACAGTAGCAGAAGTATTCCTTCTGTAGACATTATTTTTGACGCATCCGTATTCATCACTTTTAACCGCATACGCTCTGAAAAAGACAAAATGGGAGATATTGTGCTAACTATAAGACTAAATTATACATCAAACATAAGTCAGTTAAGAAAAAGAAGTAATTGTACCGGACACATATTTTTGTATTTCATGCTGCTACACTGGCTCTTCTTTAGAATTCTGCATGCCGGTGGTTCCTTAACAAAATTTACAAACAATGTATAACATGTATAATCATTACTACATATGATACATAAATCGAGTAAAGATTTTTCTCTTACATATTTTGCCAATGCCACACGATTCCATGACAGTAAAATTAGAGAGACAAATAAAAGTATACAATTCAGTTTGAAATTCATGATTCCTTGAGTTGAGTTGACTCCTTTGCGTTTTCACTAGTGAATTGCAGCTATGTTTGCAAGTCCCGCTTTTATAAGTATATGCTTGCCACAATTCCAAACAGTCTCGTACGAAATAAAAAAATGTAAAACCTGTTTTATATGATCACGTTTTGATAATAAATATCAACTATCGTGACCAACGTGGCAGAAGCTGTATTTTAAATGACAGACGGCATTAATACCGGTATTAGGAATTTTCAAAAAGGTACAAAAACAGCTTTTTCTTTACCATATATATTAGTTTTATACAAAAAATAATGAACTATAAAAATATAAAGAATTTTGTTATGTACAAATATAAAATAAAGGAACATATGTTATAATCAAATTTTATTAATAAGAGCAGTAAAATAATAATTTTTAACATTAGAAACAGAAAATATATGAAAAATAAACCATTACATAGTATTATAATACAATAAAGGAACAAAACGTATAGTATTATTATTAAGAAGATACTAATAACTAAGAGTAAATAGTATAGATGCTAAGAGTAAATATAAAATCTTGTTGTATAGTCTATTATATTGTATAATGTCTATTA
>CM052200.1:3739088-3849955 GCA_028455805.1 Lasioglossum figueresi
TCATCAACGTTTTAAATCGAACTGTGTTACTGTACCGGACAAAGCGCTTTCATCAGAGGATGATGACAATTCAACCATGACTCGCACTAAAAAGATGAGTTGAGATTACTCAGAGTTTGGAATAAACCAATCAATGTAGAATTAATAACTTACTGCCTCTGCGGACGGAATGAACGATCCTGTCATGCAGATGACAAAGATAACGAGAAGGAAGAACTCAAATTCTTGTGCCATGTCTCAGTTGATTTTCTCCGCTGTTTGATTTCAACATATAGCCACCAATTTTGTTCAGTCTTTTATATGAAACCTCTGTACACTTAAAGTCACGTTGTCTATTTTAACTCGTCTTTCGTGCTGCGAATAACAACTTTTGCACACTGTTACTGCGAAATATAAAATGCTATAAAAGTCAATACAATCTGTGATTTTTAGTACATCCATAACAATACTTATAAAGTATACACAATATTTATGTATTAAGAAATAGACGCTTTAGACATCCTTTGTACAGATTCATAATTTTTGATACGGGATAATCGCGCAGAAAACTTTATTTATATCTCGAATTTATTTCTGATTGGACAAGATAGATTGCATTTAAAATGTAAAAATAATGGAAAATGCAGCTTAATGTTCCCAATATAGAATATTTATTTTTCAACATAACTACATCATCATAAATGGTACAGTGTAATTAAAATAAATTGACCGATCATCGCTTATAAGCCTGACTCTTCTCTCGTACAATTGAGCTAAACAAAGAATTATAAGCAACATTATACATTAAAATAAGATCTAAATACGATGCTAGACAAAACAATTAATATAATTAATGAAACATTATCTTACTCTGCACATTATTATATATTTTTGGCTGCGGCAGAGGTTGCTTCGCGGTAAAGAACGGCATGCCGGTGGCGGCTAAAATGATGATTTAATTACTTTTTCCGAAAAAATAACACAGTGCTAACAAATAAAAATTATTTACCCAGTCCGCTACTACGACATATCCCGACAACATAATTAGAGAAACGAGCAGCAGAAGAAAGTTTAGCTTTTGATTCATGATATCTTATGTTGTATTCTTATCTTTGTTTCTAGTGAACGTTCGCTATAGCGACACTTCCCGTTTTATATGTTTAGTAAACGTGGTCGAGATAGTAATACAAAAGTTGCACGATAAATTTTTATTGTTAGCACGAACTTCGTGTGTGTTCGAATATATGAATATTCTAAAAGAATACTTAAACGATGAAGTAATGAGATTATAAACTGATAAATTGATTTCGGAGGATATTTGATAATGTATGGAACAATAAAAGGTTAATTTAACTTAACGACTTTCGCTCCGGTGGTTCATCTAAAAATCCATTCATTAAATCATGACTCGCTTTATTGGAACAAACAAATCGAAGAAGAAGAACGATGAACTGAAATAGTTCAACATCAGAATAAAAAGAACAGTTGTAGAAAATATATGCAGTGTAGGCAGGTGTACCTTTGTTGTACTGTTCTCTTTTTCTTTTAAGTAAAAAAAGTACTTTTCGATAGCATGACATCCATAGATGGATGTGCGAAATTTCGCACGTCTAATACGTATTGTTCGTGACAATTCTAGACTGTAGAAATGGATTTTCGAATGAATGGGAACGAAAAATAAAGAAGTATATAGCCGACCATCCCTATTGATATTCAAAATGTGTCCTTGTTCCATGTTTCATCATCATAGGCGGATATTGAAAGAAAACGAAAGAGAATTTTTATTTAATGCTGAGAGTGCATCGATGAAAAACCACATAGTTGTCTTTTACAGAATATTATTTGATCGAGTGAAAAATTGGCATGAACATTGAAGATGGATGCTACTGTTATTATTTAAATGAACCACCTGTAGTTGCTCAACAAGTTTATTCGTTGCGACATTCTTTTACATTTTTCATAAAAATCCAGAGAAGATTAGAAATCTGTGTTTTTTGTAATTACACTGCATTTATTTTCCTCTTTCTCTTAGTCGTCTGCACATGTCCTAATAAACAAAAGCATAGCAAATATTAGTATTCTCTTACTAGTTAAAAAAGAGTATATTAATCAAATTCTAGGGTAATATCCTATTTTCATATTCAATAATAATCTATTTAGAACGACTTGTAGTTCGCATATAATTAAACAAAGTAAAACTACAATTAATCTGGCTACTTTCTTGTATGTAAAATTATATGTTGTCATTAATATTGTTACGTAATTGTGACTTTACCGGGCATGCATCTTCCATTAGTGGGGAACCGCAGAACTCTGCGGGGTAGCCAGTTCCGCATCTCGGTGAATCCTTCAAGAGACTCATAATATGTTATTATATAATGCTTAAAGAAGAACATTCTACATATGGAATCTAGCAGCGGGTGGTTTACCTTCTCTATAACGATATATTATAATCCTACTACTTTCAGTAAAAAATATTCATTCAAAATATAATAACAAAATATCCGTCAAAATCGTAAGAACGATTTTTGAAAATTACACTGTCCAACACCAAATTTGTTTCGCTATAACTGCTGGGTGTACCTTATAGAGTTTTTTGCGCTGATTCCGAATCTGGCCTTAATTTTTCTCCCACGCGTACAGTTTTTGAGAAACATGACCTTGAAAAAAACACATTTTTCAACTTTAAACAAATATTGTGATGTTATTATAAAAGATATTGAATTGTTCTTTGCAGTAAAAGATTCTGTAGACTTTCCCGAGTAGAACGATATTCAATATAAATACGTTATGAATCTTTAAACATGTTTAAACAATCACTAAAGTCGGAGAGACACCATTTTTGCACAGACTTTTGAGGATATTTTTCAATTTATCGCAAGAAATAAGGGTCCAGCGTAAAATTGAACTATATCACGCGATAGAGCAGACTTTTATCTTGAGAAACCCCCCTTTGAAGTTTCCGACATCGATGTTTTTACCGAACCAGAGTGCAAAATATCTACGCCCGACATGAGTTGCCGCCAGTGGTGCTCTGCCACTAGCGCGGTCATTCGCCGGGATACAGCGCGACGCGGCGTAACGGCGATGCAGTGGCTATAAGCGCGCAATTATGTCAGCTTATTTAAATGTTATACCATTGTTATTTATTATTTATTAATATATTTAGTCTCTATAAATTATTTTATGTATTTTTTTAATGTTAGTCTCTTGTTCATAGTATATTTCATACTAAAAAGGCCTTTTGCAAGAAAAAAGCAATTTATTCCCACACTACACTATTACATTATTTACAATTCATAAATATTTTGCCACCATTGCATAACAAGTTAGGCATAGTGAAGAATTTCGTGAAAGCTATGGACAAAACTGGAACTGCATTTGAATATTTAAAAACTAAATTTCCTGGAATTTCTGAAGCCAAAATAAAATAAGGCATATTTACCGGTCCCCAAATACGACAATTAATCGATGACAGTAATTTTAGTGAACAATTAAATAAACTAGAAAAACAAGTGTCGAATTCATTTTTGGAAACAATTCACAA
Organism: Lasioglossum figueresi; assembly: GCA_028455805.1. Taxonomy (NCBI): domain Eukaryota; kingdom Metazoa; phylum Arthropoda; class Insecta; order Hymenoptera; family Halictidae; genus Lasioglossum; species Lasioglossum figueresi. The sequence continues at coordinate 3,742,615 of CM052200.1, forward strand.
TTTTCTTGGGAACAATAGATCGGAGAACTACGTGTCCATAGTGAATAAACTTTTAAAAAATTGTCAAAAACTAGGATGCAATATGTCGCTAAAGTTACATTTTTTGCATTCGCTTTTTAGACTTTGTTTTCCTGCGAATCTTGGTGACGCGAGCGATGAAAATGGAGAACGCTTTCATCAAGATATTTCAGTAATTGAAAAACGTTATCAAGGAAAAGACTTACGTGAGATGCTTGCAGACTATTGTTGGACACTTATTAGTGAAAATCGGGATACCACGTATAAGCGGCAAGCAAGGCGGAACCATTTTTAAATTTGTTTACATAAAAAATAGGTAAGTTTTTCTTTTGTGTATTTAGTTTACTTTGGTAAGCATTTCCACAATAAAATGTGAATATATCTTGTATTTTTATAATTTTGTGTAACGATCGGCACCCAAAACGACAAAACAATTTATGAAATTGAAGCATAGTAAGTAAACACATATTTGAGTGGTACACATGTTGACTCCGCATAGCTACCGCCTTGGCGAGACGAGTTTTTTTAATGTTAGTTTCTTGTGCATAGTATATTTTATACTATAACGGCCTTTTGTTACAAAAAAATATTTTATTACAAAACACTATTTAATATTGCTAATGTATAACGTAATTATGTATAATAATATATAATACAATAGTAATAATAGTATTAATAATGAATATTATAATTATATTTTACATTAGCGATATTAAATAGATTTTTGTAATAAATTGCTTTTTTCTTGCAAAAGGCCTTTTTTAGTATGAAATATACTATGAACAAGAGACTAACATTAAAAAAATACAAAAAATAATTGATACAGACTAAATATATTAATAAATAATAAATAACAATAGTATAACATTTAAATAAGCTGACAATTGCGCCCTTATAGTCGCGCTGTATCCCGGCGAATGACCGCGCTAGTGGCAGAGCACCACTGGCGGCAACTCATGTCGGGCGTAGATATTTTGCATTCTGGTTCGGTAAAAACATTGATGTCGGAAACTTCAAAGGGGGGTTTCTCAAGTTAAAAGTCTGCTCTATCGTGTGATATAGTTCAATTTTACGCTGGACCCTTATTTTTTCCGATAAATTGAAAAATATCCTCAAAAATCTGTGCAAAAATGGTGTCTCTCCGTCTTTAGTGATTGTTTAAACATGTTTAAAGATTCATAACGTATTTATATTGACTATCATTCTACTCGGGAAAGTCTACAGAATCTTTTACTGCAAAGAACAATTCAATATCTTTTGTAATAACATCACAATATTTGTTCAAAGTTGAAAAATGTGGTTTTTTTTCAAGGCCATGTTTCTCAAAAACTGTACGTGTATGAGAAAAAGTAAGGCCAGATTCGGAATCAGCACAAAAATCTCTATAAGGTACACCCAACAGTTATAGCGAAACATAAAAAAAGTTGAAATTTGTTGGACAGTGTTATTATAAGTATAAGCTTTCATTAAAAAAATTTATTGCACAAATCTAGTAGCAAAGCACCATTCAATGGGTCATATTGATTCTATAAAATATAATACGCAAAGCATAATTAACAACTTTTTATGTTGCAAAACCAAATTTCCTGCTTACCCTGCCATACGAGGGAACTACCCAGCATCCTGACAGTAAAATGACAGAAACAACAAAAAACAGAATACTCTTGGTTCGATTCATGATCCTTCGTTGAATTGCTTGCATTAGCATGCACTCACAGTTGGATTTCCGTGTTTTATTCACATTACCGCGAACAAAGCTGCACGTATAAAACGCAGTCGTGCAAGTGCATTAAATTATAATACGCATTTTATAGTACATTTTAGTATCAAAATCAGTTCATCGTGACCAACCCTGTTTCAACGTGATAGTGATAAAACTATTTGAAACTTTTACTTATCCATTTATTAGTCACTGCATTCTTGATATATCTATTTGTTAACGTGGCGACGTGTATATCGAGTTTGAAACGTTAAATGATTAGTTAACGAACTCACAGAATTCACAGAATGGTTTTCAGTTTGGGTTTAAAGAATTGTATTTTTTTTAAATTTCAGATGAATAATACTTTAATAATGTAAAATATTCTTTAATTTAAATCAGGATTATTAAGATGATAATCAAGGCAATAATAAAGCACGATTATACATATATTATTCCTCATAATTTATTCTGTATTCATATTTGAGTGTACATAATGACTACTGAAGTTTCCAAAGGCACTATTCCCTCGTACACGATGATATTGACTATTAGCCATTGACTCTCGCACATACATCCTACAAAAAAATACAGACACACATATTAAATTGTTTATAATAATCGATAACACTATCAGATCGTAGAATAAAGTTATATTACCGGACACAGTTTCTGTACTTCAGGATATCGACACCTGCTTCTATAATACGAGTAACATTTCGATGGGGCCTTGAAGAAAACATATAAATTATTTCATTGATTTTACGAATTACATGTTTTAAATCATAGCTTACAGCTTGAGCCGGTGACAACAAACACCCCATCGCGAAAATGAAAGATACGAGTAAAATAAGCTTCAATCCTTGATTCATGGTTCTCCGTTTGGAATTATCACCTGCCATTTACATGTACTCGGACTTCTGTTTTTAAATATGTAGTATCGGCATTCGTGGCTTTGTCATAACAATTTTATTTCAGCATTTTAAAACCGATTTCACGTAACAAAAGGAACGTGACCTGCACTAAATTCGATGAAGAGATATATTATACACGTTGCGCAATGCTGATTCAACTGTTTTGGGATTTCGGAGGAAACGTGAGAATTATTCCAAGTTTCATTTTCACATTAAAATAATAAAAAGTGTAAAGTAGATGTCTCACTTATTTAATTTCAGTAATACTTTCCCGTTCATTCATTTAATGAACAATAATAATTCCTGTAAACCCTCGTTACAAGTAGACGTTACTATTACTAGTCAGACACATAGGATAATTCTGTTCAAAATTATATACGTTCACAACAAGAGAAATATTTATATTCATAATCATTGACAAGCGTTTTGTATATAATATTTCGATGCTCTTACATAACCATTCGAAAATAAAAATGATGTTGTCGTGACTATAGCGATTAGTTCGCGCGACAATAAACTGTGAATAATACAAGCGTTGATAAATTTTATAACTGCATGTTTCGACAATATATTTGATTGTGAGTGCAAACATATAAACATCGTTCGACGCGTTTGCAATTATTCAGAGCGTTATAGTGGTGAATACGAGAGAGAGTGTCATTGATCGACCCCAGTTGACCGGAACTTGAGTCTCGTGAGTCCAAATAAGTTCTAGTTGGCTACAAATACGTTTTATGAGGTTTGAATAGGTTCCATACTGTCCATGGGCTTCTCTGAACCATAATGTGTCCACAAGTGGCCATCTGGGCTCGTTAATTGACTTTCTTTGGATATAATGTCCGACCATAACGTTCGTATACTACTTAAACTAGAATTCCATAAGATGAAAAAAAGGACACGGTGTTTTTGGCCTGCACCAGTTTATAATTACATAAAGTTTTATCAATTTCATGGCGAAACTCCCGGGAGGGTTACTTTTAAGTTCCAGCTCGTGTAACTTGTTATAGCTCGTCCCTGTTCCCTTTGACAAATTACCACTTAAGTATCTAAGCTGTTTTCTGTCTCGTAAAACAAGAAAGAACACTTCGAGTTTCGATGAGCTTGCACGTTGCCTCGTCATGCTACTCGGCAAAAACACGTCGATGTACACGTCGATGTACACGTCGTGGTCCGCAAAATAAATTTCGCCTGTTTTCCTTTCAACCTTTTTTTTACACATATCATGCTTTCTCAACTATTTGCAGAAAACAACTAAATATTGTGCTCGACCGAGCATAACATTGCTAAACAAAAAAATATTGGCTTAGGTGAATAATGAATACTGAAACAATTGGGAATAGATGATCCCGCATGAAAAAATAAATCGAAACTATGAAACAAACTTTGGTGTACCGGAAATCAAGTTGATTTCTCCTTTCGATAAATATACTAAATGCGCACCCTCTCGGCCAATCGTAAAATTCGATTATCTCGGAAACGAAGCATCGTTTGCAAAACTTCTATCGCACATTATCAATTTATTTTCGCGGGGGATTTTCGTTTCTCTCGTTGCACTGCGATTAAGGTATGTTCGGCAAATACGTGGCCGGTGTATTCAGGATAGGTATTCGAAACCATTGCACCGTCGCGGCGCGGCATATCGAAGGCACACTACATTAAACCGAATATCATTATTTGAGACAAAGAAGTTTTTTGTATTCATCTATATGCAGGCGATCAGCGCGTTCGAAACTTAATTTTATTCGGGTTTCATTTTCCAGCTGCGCGCCCGCGCGCGTCGAATACCCAATTTTCCGAACAAAGCGTTCCGCGTAATAATTATCTTATTAATTAACCGTGCCGATCGGTTAAACTGGAAATATTTACTGCGAAGTGTTGCTGTAAAGTTTGTTTGAATCTGCCGCTCGTTGTATCCCTTCGCCATTGTCCATTTACGATTGCAATTAATTACGGAAAATTACATAAAGAGGTAGATCCGAAAACGGTCATAGTAACTCGCGACCCGTTTTGCCCGATTTAACTCGACGTTAATTTAATAACGAGATCGCATTGTATCGGGGAAGGCCGACTACACGTTTGTTCCGGATTGCGTAAACTTTCTGCCACCTGGCCGAGCAGGACATCTGTTTCATGACATCGCGATCGATTGGGCATTGACTTCGGAAACACGTGTTTACGCATTCTCGCGAAACAACTCTTTCGCAACGGCACTCTAAACCGTCACAAAGCACGATCGTAGACGTACTTTTACTATTTTTAAAACTCAACTGCAAACAGACGTGTCAGACAACGCGGTTATAAGCGATTTAATGACTTCATCCACGCGATAATACGACTTTGCCAATTGATTATTTATATCCTCTGTAAAGCGTGAAACGCGGAAATTCCACTTATGGCATCGAGAAAATGAACTTCGATAGTTTTTCCGACACTCTTGCATACATAAACCCAGTAGATACGGTACGTAATGGATACTAAAAATAAATTGACGATTGGAGGATCGATACTTTCCGTAACAAAGACTGTGATTTGAAATTCTACCGCATTAGACACTGCTTGTCAGACGTTGCCAAACCTACCACGATAAGTTTATTATCTAATAATAAGGTTAACACATCAGATTTTATTTCCGTCTCGAAAATTCTTCATTTCTTGTCTCTTCTTCGTAATAGCATTACCTCTTAATATTCTTGGTGGAAGTCAGTATTTTGGGAAGCCGTTAAAAATATGTCTATAAGTGGAACATATTGCACATTTTGAGGACATGAAATAAAAGTGAAATGTCTAGGAGTGTCAAAATTTTATGGAACGAAAGTCAGGACTAAGTTGCACGTGAAAATTATGAAATAGTTGGCAATATTTTCTTTGAAACGTCATTGTAACCCTTAAGTAGTACAGTGTTTAATTCCGCTATTACTTCTAGCTCGTGATTTACTGGTCGGTGATCAACGAAGGGTTAAGACACATAAGGGGTTAAATCGTGTATTTTCCACTTTAAAAATTCGTGCTTGGAGCGTTTAAGGCGCCGAAATCGAGAAGCAGCGTTGTTTGCTCGTTGAAGTAGGAAGAGTCGTGCGGAAGCAAAGGCCGGGATCATTTCGCGGATATACGACTTTCGTAACACCTCCGCGAATCGCAGGAGTTCGGCTTGTTGGCGAAAGTTTCGCGACTTAAGCCCTATGCTCCGTCTTTCTCGCCGGGGACGGTGTATCTAAGAAAATCCTTAGCCCAGGTATGGCGAAGTTATCACAAGACAATGGAGAGCAGATCAGGTAACTTAGTGACTAGCGCAAAATCGAACTGGAGGGCCGCTTCTGCCAACGTAGATAAAGTTACTCCATTACCCTTTCTTTATTTTTCCCTTCCGCTTCGGTCGTTTCGCTTCTTCTTTCCACTTTTTTCCCATCCTTATCCCTCACCCTCTATTCCCGCATCCCTCCGATCTTCTTTTCTCGGTACCTGTAAGATACTACATTCTATTTCCATCGACGTTCTCGTCCAAACGAATAAGGGAATACGTGTTTCAAAGAGAATCCCGGACCCCCCTCCGCGACTGATTCTGACAGAATGTGCTGAGATCTGATATTTTTTTCAGTGTAACTTCTTTTGAAGAAGAGAATTGTATATTACGGGAAATGAAAAGTTCGAGCCCGGACAGATTTGAACGAAGATACCGATCCCCGACTCGATGGAAAACTTTCGGCGAAGTTTTAAGTTGCCCGGGATTTTTTATTCCGCCGGAAGACAGCTTTTTCTATGGAGAATCGAACGAACGGACGGCGCGGGACGAGTGTGTTCGTCGATACCGCCTTTGATTTTGAATTTTATATCGGAAATACCAAAGAGAAATATCTCAGAGAGATACCACTCCATAGAATTCTCGGAACAAACACCGTGTGTATAAAACCAATCTGGATAAAATAAAATGTCGAAATTCTGGAATGAAAATAGTTTCGAGTGCAGATAGTTAATTTTGCGATAGTTAAATCTGTCGGAACAGTTGATCATAATGTACAAGGTGAACGAAAAATTGTGCACATCCTGAAACGTACAACTTCCTGTAACAAATACTTTATCAACTGCATTACGTCCGCAAAGAAATCCCAACGGTTCAACTTTCACGCAACGTACATCTCTACTCTCAGGTTCTAAATTTCCAGGAGGAACCTGGCGAGAAGCATGTTCGCCTAGCAGGTGGTTCAGCCCATTATAACGATTTGCCGTCGGGAAGTCCAGTCACATGCGAGCGGTGCGAGTGAATGAAATTCCTCTTGGTTTTTTCTCATCGGTGCGCAGTAAGTTCGCCGCTTACAAGAGGGAAATTTACCATGGTAATAAGGGCTGTGCGACGCAGCGGCGGGGGCGGCCCAAAAATATGTACGGCGATTCGCGGATCTGGCCGGTCGTGAAATCCTTTAGATTTACATAAGGGCCTTATTTGCATGAACTTATTAAATTTTTGGCATCCGTAGTAAAACATCGTACGTAGATACCCGGCAAAGTCTACCGGCAGGTGGACTTAATGTGTTTTAATACAGCCGCCATTTTTACGAGCGAACTCCCAGCCAGGGGGAAGCGTAAAATTCCGCGCGTCTGTTATGCCACCGCCTTAAATTTGCGTAATGACAACTCCCCCCTTCCCGCCCTTCTCCCCTCTCTCGGTTTTCTTTTCTTTTCTGTTCTGACAACCACCCACGCTCTGTCCTCGCGTTGAAGTTTTCGGCGCTGCGGGCGCGCTAGACACTGTCGTTCGTTATGTCGGAAGACTTCCGGCTTAAATGCGCATTCACAATGAATCCGGCGCAATTCCGATTCCGCCGCGTTTCAAGTCCATGCAAATAGTCTCGTCCTTTAAACGAGGTGACAGGAAGGCGCCGCATCAAGGATCCCCCGCGTCCTTTGTCTCCGCGACCGTCTCTGTAAGAACAATAACATCGAGAGCTGCTGATTTCCCTGTGAATTTAAAAGGGTGAACTGAACGCTGCTTAAGTGATATTTGCATAAGAGAGGAGGACGATGACGGCGACGACGACGCCGCGACGTCGAAACGAGAATTACTCTTTTCTTCGCTGCGGTTACGTTCCATCGAGCGATGACGAGCCGTTCGGCGCCGTTTGTTCTCGCATTTAATCTCGAATAGAGGCAGGCACGTATGAAGGACGTAAAACTGTTATTAAACGGCCGGCGAAGTAGGGTTTAGTGGACTGTAAACCTGATCAGCGTGTTACAGGGCTTACGAATACACGGGCCACGGGTCACGTAACTTGTTACAAGCCGATAACTCCGGAATGAAACGGGCTGCCGAAGAACTGTTTAATAGCTTCGGGCCCGAGGAGCATTGTTATTGTGACGGTGAAAACTCTTTTCAGGTTTAGTAGTTAACTCGACTGTTATCTTGTTACAGCGTACGACTACTCTTCACGTAAATGAACGTGTTATTTTCTCACGGTTACGAACTGCGAATTGGAGGTTCGCTATGGTGTTCGTGGTATTTAGATACTTGGTGGAATTTCATCGAAAACTCCTTAATATCGGTAAATTACGAATTTGCATGCATTCGTGAAGAAAATTTGTGAAGAATCTACGATTTGTCAAACAAGTACAGAAATGTTGTTTACAGCAAAAGGTGTATAACAATCGAAGTTTTAAGGATATAATCCCCGAATTTATAATGTTATTATCTAGTAAAAAAGAATTTTCTGAAACAAGTAAAAAAGATTTTTTTCTTAAACAAGTCTTCGTTTCGAAGAAATTAACATTCAAAATGAAAGAGAGAAGACTGTGAAGAATTTATACGAGATAATAACAATTCGTTATCTCTATTATTTTGTTAACGGTGTATTTTCGTACAAGGTCGGCACAACAGGCACATTTTTATTGGAAACGCTTGATTCTGTTTCCCATGTTGCTACACAAAACATGCCAAAAGTTTAAAATTTTGTTTCACTGATCAAATTATTTTAGTTTAATTGAATTACTTCGAATTTCGAGAATTTTGATGGATGCTGGGTCAACAATCGACAAGTTGGAAAATATGATATATACCGATGAAACTGTTTTTCTCTTCAATAATAAATTACTCGTGTTGGGAATCGATTAAATTGATTTTGATCAAAACGAATTTAACACTAGAAATACATTCTCTGCACAAACAAATTCTACAACAGCAAACAGAGCTTTTAATTGGAAACATATACACAGTACACGTTTCCGTGATAATAATTTTAAAACTGGGTACAGAAAATACTTCTTCTCCAGGTGTATTCAAGATTACAGAAACAATTTGCATAATGAGTGCGGAGAAATGGAAAAATAGTTGCGAATTACGGTGCAATAACTCGCGCAATTTTCTTGATTTTCCACGTAATTACAAAGTTCCGAGAAGATTGAAGTGTCTCGGCGGTTGTCATGTTTTCATCGGGGCCCATGGAAATTGTACCCGTTCGTGCGTGCGCGCCGCTTACTTCATTTACCTGTTCCCAGCGTCCAAAGTTGCGCGATTTATGCTTACGATTGCAATTTTATGAACATAACTGCGAAGTTATAATTACGGGCTTCTTGCGGCGCCGTTCTCGCCAAAGATCCGCGCCGCGTTCCCTGAACTTCCCGTCGTGTACACTGTTGCTTACCCGCAGTAACGTCATAAGAGGTTGCGATAATTTCCGGCGGAACAATGGAACCGCCCTTCCCAAAGACTGTGGTTACCCTTCTCCGATTATCCTTTGCAAAAATCAACGCTAACTCCAATTAAATTTAAGGAACACTGAATTTAAATCGAAATATATCTAAATATATTCTACCCGTGCTAATTTGAAAGATTGTATCTTCTACCTCTAGCGCCTTAAATTTAGTTTTTTAAAGAATCTCTTCTTTTGAAAAAAATTGATTGGTAGAAACATAAAACAGTAAAAGAACGTTGTTATCAATGTATCGATATTGTTAACACTTTGCACTGTTGCTTACAATTTTCGCAGAAAATGTCATTCATTTGCATGAAATTCAGTTATTGTACAGCGCAATTAGAATAATTTTATTTTGCGAACTCGAAAGTGGCGCAGACCAAATATTTGCAGTGTGATAAGCAGTCGTTTTTAGGTGTTTTCTCAGTCGATCCATCATCGGTTCAGCTGGAGCACGATCGTACGTGTATACCGTTTATATATTAAACACGCCGGTCGCTTAAAGATGGCGGAATTACCGGCGCAAATATTGCACGGTCGAAGAAACGAGGTCCGAAAGTTACCGTGCATAAACCGTGTGCCCCCTTAAGCATGCTTCGCGTAGCTGCCGCGTGTATATTAGGCAACGATTTGCGGATTAGAAACTTCGTCTGAGCGGAGTTGCTTCGAGACGCGTTGCCAGACTACGTAACTAAGCAACGGCTAAGGAGACGCGGGAACTTGGACGCGATTACATCCCGAATTTGTTAAAGCGTTCGGCCCCCCTTCCCCCCACCGACGCATCAGAGTTTGAACCGTGCCTCGTAGCTCCCGGGGCGTAAAACGTTTTGCGTTTACGGGGGGAACACGATTTTAGGAATTCATTTGCCGGAACGTGACCGACATTCTACCCATAGAAGTCTCCTGTGTCGAAAGCGCCGCCAAGTGAATGCGATAGGTAGATGAGATTACGTAGCAGTCGGGGAAAATTAAAGAGTAACGATCGCGTTTACGGTTCCGACGTAAATCGGCGAGATTAAACGGCATCGACCCTCGAGAGGCCTCGAACCTTCATCATAATGAAAGAATAGATTCCACCAAAAAATGTTCTGTTTCGATAGTCGTCTCTTTCCCTAGACCTTATTCTTTGGGAATATCTTTTAATTGTTGAGTTTAAAAATTCTACAAATACCGGCCGGTTCTACTTCCTGCAAATACTAGGGCGCGCGAACTAATCGGACTTTCGCTTACAAATCTCACCAAATTTAGAAGCTCAACAAAACTATAACAAAGATCGCGAGTTATCGAATGGCTCGCACTCCTTACTAGGTAGCTGTCGAGGGCGTTTCGCGGGATTATAAATCTCACAAGCCTGATAGAAAAGAAGGGAACTTGAAAAAAACCGTTTGACTCGTGCGTTAGGTGAACAGACACGTTTATTTTGACGGTGAGAACTCGACTGATTCGACAGAGGACAACACGTAGAGAGTGAGAAAACCGTACATTCGATAGAAACATACATACATTTAAATAGAGCGAACTCAGGCGACGAGTACACAAAACAATTACAAGATTAGCGCGAAATACAATTTGCGACCGATAACGCTTCGCGCTAACAGTAGCCATGAACGCTGTACGTAGTCAAAGGGTCAAATTGATTCAATTCAATTCGGTCCAGTGTAAAAACTAGACTCTCGAACTGCCAGAACGCGGACCACAGTGCGCCGGAGCGACGATTCCGGCGAGAATAAGGTTTCGCCGGGTCCGGGCATAATGGCGGGAAAGTTCGCCGCGAGAACTTCGGATATTTTATTCGATGTCCCGGAATAACTTTTAATATCCCGCTCCTAGGTTTATAGGGGAGGGAGGGTGACAAAAAACGAAGGAAAAAGGTAGAAAGGGTGAAAGGTTGGGAAAAAGTGGGCTGTTGGTGGAGGTGCTCAAGGGTTGCTGCCCCGCGACCAACCCCCGATCGACTTTTTAGCTGTCTCTCGCTCCAGCGGCGACGCGCTCCGCTGAGCTCCGTGGAGTTTTAATGAAGAGTTCGGCCTCTTATTGGTTTCCCCTTTAGGGAATCCAGCGATCTAAAGGCCTCCGCGCCGCCTTCCGCGCTGTCCCGAGGCGTTCGCGCGTTTTATTGCACCCCGAGGTCGCGCGTATTTTCTTCGCCAATCCATAACCCGAGGCCCCCTCGGACCCCCTTCGTCCTCTTCTTCGTCATGTTCTCGCCCCCACGGCGCTGTTGGACCGCCCGATGCCTTAAGTCGAAACGGAGCGGAGATGGAATATTATATACGCGGCTGTAATGTTAACTAGTTGGAAACTCGAGGACCATCTAGCCGGTTGGAGGGGGCGGAGGAACGGGAGACGGGTTATTCCTTACGGGCGTAAGTTCGGCCCAAGTTTAGGGAGACGGTAAATTGCATGGGATACATTGTGGCCCGCTTAAATGCGCCGCTGCCCTGATGAAGTTCGGATGTCGAACTTCCGTGTGACCGATTTCTTTGGTCGCTCCAACCTCGCCCGGTTAATGATGCTCTTAGACCGCTTTGATTTAGGTTGCACTGCTTGATACCTGTGCGGACAATCTCGACGCTTCCCTTCAACATTCCTATGCGATCTTGTGGATTAACGTGTTCATCGTATTTGTTTTATTGTTTATTAAGATTAAACTTTATAGTAATATAATTTCATGTTTCACGAGCTAATGTCTAGAACTTTGAGTTTACATGAACACACGCTGTTTAATAACGCATACCGGCAGTTCAGTGAATGGCGTGATACAGGAACCTCATTATGTAGCACAGGACTGTAGGTTTTCTTCGCTCGAAGGATTTCCATACCGAAATTAGTTTCTGAGCTTAATCGTTTGGTCAATATTCTACAAAGGATAAAACTTGAAGTCAGAAATACAAAATAGAAAATATCGAATCGAATTTTTCTATATAAAACTTTGTTTCCCGAGAAGGAAATATCGTATAACTACCACACTACTTGCAAATCGAAACAGCTTAGTCGAATTCTCGCCGTTCTCGAGCATCCGAGACACAAATCCGATAATTCCCAAAGCATAGTCGGATGCGGAAACATTTTATTTTCCCGTTGTCGACTCATTCTTCCACGTCCAATCGGTATCCTTTAATTTGTCTCGCTGATCAGAGAAATCCGCAGCGCGGCACTGCAATTATAATAGAAACGACTCGCAAGAGGGGTGCTCTCCTTATTAACGCGAGGCAAAAGGAACTACCGTTAACGAACTTCCCACTGTTTCCAACAGATCCGTGAAACCTTTCTTTCGCTCGCGAAACGTTGTCAAGTGACGCGAAGAATACCCTCGAAGCTCGCGCGACTCGTCTCTCTTCCTTCCGGTTATATCCCGGAGTTCGAATGTTTTAATTACGATCGTTCTACTTCACGCTCAACTTATCTCTCGGTCGAGGGGCGCTCGAGAGCCAGGCCCCGGCTGGCAACAAGTCCCGGCGCAAAATCCACGTGTTATCGTTTTAATTGCCACCTTGTTACAAGCTGCCGTGTTTTACGCGCGCGCGGAAATAGAATGGCGCTGCGTCGAGCGGGGCCGCGCCGCGCCGGCCGTTCAGGACTCCACGTATCCTCCAGGCATTCAGACACGTACACCTATACGCAAAGTTCCGGCGAGTTTCTCTCCTCGAGTAATCCCCTGGGTGGCTGGATAGGTAGATGGAGGCTAGGTACCGCCGAGATAAGACTGCCCAGGAAGAATATACGACCGCGTAAAGTAAGCGAGCTCGCGAGACCTACAGCCCGCCACGGAAGATTCATTTAAGGCTTATGAAGAAGTCCTCCTTCGTCCCTGTCCCGCACACCAAATTTACCATCTCCGAATCAATGTGAGTCGCTTTTTCCAAAGTTCAAAAGAAGTGTCATTAACCCCAGGATGCACAGCCTGGGTACTTTACATCGTCTTGAATATTCATCCTTAGATCTTGCTCCTCTGCGATAATGTATTAGTATCAATATTGTGCATTCCTAGACTTCATACAGTGAACGAAATTTCTTACAAATGATGATTCGTTGGACCAACAAGAACGAATTACAGCTGTAACAATAAAAGTCTCGGTAACGACAGAGGCAACCGTAACGATAAACGCAACGAAATTACACTATTTTACGCCGGTTGTAAAGCAAGAGATTCCGCCCTTTTCCGAGATCCATGCAACATACCGCGCGACTGCCAAATCGTGATTGCCGTATCCAATAACGAAGAAGTTTCGGAACGACCTAGCCAGACGAGTACCGGGGAGTGTGTCGATGACGACAATTTTCGAGATTGAAGCTGAAAATGTGCATATTTGGAGCGTCCATCGAGCCAGCTAATTGGGAAACATCGTCGCGCCGCGCGGCGCGGACCGAGTTTTGCGTCTTCAGCGTTCGTTCTCGCTTCTTGCGTAGGTTTTATCGCTTTGCCATCGGCCGATGAATTGCACTGCTAACCTCGTTAGCCTGTCACGAGTAATCCGCGATGAAAAATTCGTTGCGTCGACGCCCGGGTGAAAGCGCGGCAGGGGGCGAACGAAATTTCATTCGTTGCTCGTCCATAGTTCGTAACGCGTTACCGTTGATCGACGCGATTTTTTTCATAAAAATTTCATTCCCGCTGTAATCGGATCGAACACGAGGCCGCCGGCGCGGCGCAGCGCGACGATGCACCGGGATGCGTCGTGATGCGCCGCGGACGAAAATTTGCGACGCGCGTTTCATCAGCGACGGTGTTTAAACCGGTTTCTATTTTACCGTCGCGGCATAACCGTGCGCTACTTACGTCTGCTATATTAAAGTGCATCCACGCCGCGGGATTTAAATGTAAACCCCGCGATATTAAAACATCGCGTTTCCGTGTATTTACCGGCGCGGCGGTTTGTGCGGGACGATACGCGGGGGCGCTCACATATCTAGCGTATATCCACTCTATAAACATTAGTAACACGGCACACATCACACAGAATACAGTGCAAAGTCAAATAGAAATCTTGTTTCGGTTCAAGTACCCGCTGAAGTTGGGAGAACTGGGTAGGTATACACAAACATTAATTTAAACGATACACTAAGGAAGAGCTGATAGCTGTTCTCTCTGGTTGCGACTATTAACAAGCTCCACCGCGGAGCGAGGCAACGTTTTGATGCTTAACCGTGGTCTGCCAGTTTTGCTCGCTCATCGTCTCGTAAGCAGTTGGTATTTTAACCCTCGGCTACCGTGGCTGCCGTAGGGAAACGCTGCCTAGGCATATTGACCCATTCAAAGGTTTATTATAGGCTACTATACTCTGCGGATACCTGTCATATAGACGAAATTCGCATAGCAGACTAAAAATTATCAGGTTGAAGAAACACAAGTAGACTTAAACTTCTCGCGCGACCAATTATCGCTTCCATAAAATACCTTAAACGCTGTACGCAAGCGAAAGGTCATGGACGAGCGGGAAGAGCAACGTCACTGGACAAACATAGGTGCTACTATTCGAGCTTACCGGGGCCGCGTCGAACAACGATAACTGAACGATCGAGTTTGCGTTAAGTTTCGCGGAAATGGTCGGAACGACAGCATCGAGCATCGACGCAACAGATCAATACCGAAATATTAATCGTATCGAGCACGATACCGAGGCTGCACAAATAAGAGGCTCGTGCGAAGCGCGAGGCGCGCAGCGGGCCGAGCGCAACGGGCTCCGGTATTTGCACGGCAAACGCTGCCCTTGCAACGACATTAACGCTCGAGATTGCTGTTTTGACAGGTACTTTGTGCGTTGTTGGAGATATCGAATATTCATAGTATCGATCGGCGAGTGACGGCGAGGGGGGCAGCGGCTCCCTCCGTTGTGGCTTCACCCCCCGCCAAATTGTACTTCCAATCACGACGTCTGAGCCTCGAAATTCCTTTTCTCTTTCGTCCTTTCCCCCATAGTCTACCCGCCCTGCTCTATCTTTCTCTCTCTCCCTTACCCTATCTCTAGTCGACCCACTCCCAATAGGAGGGAGACCCGGCCGATCGTGTTCCCTTTCCTTTTTTCATCGTTGCGATGCGAGCGAGGCTCTCTCCTTCCTCCCGGGCAAATCCACAGGGACTCCGTGGGATTTGAGCTTTACGGATTTGCGGCATGCCATGTCGAAGTGGAATACGTCTCGTGAGGTACGGCATAGTAGTCGAACTCCGTGGCGGATCAGACGGCAGATCCGTTGCCTCGCCCTTTTCTCTGCAATCTTCGCGCGCCGCTTTCACGTGGAACCGTTTCGAATTCCCTTTGATCAAGGCAACATTTGTCTCGCTATCGCATAGATTCCCAGAGCGTTTCCGCTGTGCTTCGTTCCTCTCCTTCCTTTCTTCTTCGGTCGCTTTTTTTCCTTCTCCTTCTTCTCACTGTCCCCTTCCAATCATCGTTCTCTCTTTCTCTCTCCTGCTCGCACGAGCCTGATTCGTTCGAGTCGCGCCGGTAAACGGGCTGGGAAGTTTTCCTTTACCGGGAAAACACTTCGGATCGGAATTGCTGGGGACGAGGCACTAACTTTGAAACGGTTTTTAATTCTTCCCTTTCTCTGTTCCTTCCCACCGGTTTCGCCGACGAGATGAGACGAGACGAGTCGAGACGCGACGACGACGTTCCGCTTCTAACGTTCCTTTTCCTTTTTATATCATTTCAGAAAGGCGACGCGAAGTCTCGTTACCAGACGAACGGAACAGAACGAACGATTAATTGGACAGAGCCCGAGGAACGAGCGTAACAAAGGTTAAATATTGGCTATGTGAGATTAATTATCATCCGGCAGAAATCGATTGCAGCTGCTCCGACAAGCTTCCGCGATACAATTACCGCTCGAGCGATCAATGATTTACTCCCTCGCAGCACTTGCTCTTTATTTTTCTATTTCCACTGGACATCTAATTCGCAGTCATCGCCGTTGTCGTTACGGTACGCTCGCGGATTGTTGTTCCCCGCAGAATGACATATTTATCGGTGAACATTTTGTTTAGCGAAGTTTCGTTTGACGCGACAGTTGCGAAGATACGACGATCATGCGTACGCCTAAATCCGAATGACGCGTGCTGTAAAGGCCACCGGCATGCTGTTGGAATTTCGGAAACGTATTTTCTGCCGCGTGATTTCGTCCGAAATGTAATGCAGCTGCGTAGGCCGGCCGCGACGCTTTTTTCCCCGGCTGGACAGCCTCGCAGTTTATACCGTTTCGATCGAAATTCCTCACCGCGCGCGCGGACATTCGACCTCGAACCGCTCCCGGAAAATGTGCTTGTCAGTTTTTTCATTTTTGGATACTGCTGCAGAGAGATTTCTCCTTCCCGCTGCGGATTAATGCTCATAATTTTTCCTGGAATTCCTTTATCGCTACCGACGCGCGAATTGAATCGTCGCGATAAAGAATTTCGCTCAAATTTCTCTGTCAAGAATGCTGGCGATTTAAACTCGCGGTTAAATTTGTCACGTTGGTGGTAATAGAGTCTTCGATTCGCATGTTCTGTTAAAGAGCACGGACCGAGGACAGAAAAGTGGAGAATATGAAATTACAGAAACTTAAACACTGAGAATGGAATTTTGAGAGATGGAATCGAAATGGAATTTTGGAGTTATGAAAATAAAATAACTGAATGCTGTTATTCGGTTCAGAGAAAGTGCAACAGAATTAGAAGGTATGCTTCATAAAGGTCGTGTTGCGGTTATCACGATGGCACCGAGCCTGTTAATTATTTTTGGAATCTTTTTTGGACAGAAAAGAACGTCCTCCGTTTGATGTAACCAGAATTTAGGGTTACAGTGGTGCGGCAACCAGGGTGAAATTAATTAACCAGCCTCCTTTGCTGTTACGAAAATTTTCAAGTCGCACTCATTTATCCTTTGAGAGGTAAAGTGGCCGGGAAAACAATCTCGTCTCGCGTGGAGTGTTAATTCGTGATGTTTGGTGGTCGGGTGACCTCGTCGTGACTATATTAACTAAAATGTCTGCGGTTATGAAGTAGCGCTAGCCAATTTCGGTTTTCAAATTAAGCGAGGCATCTGTTTGTAAATGTTGGTTGTTACGTTATTACTGCGGATCTTTATGCAAAGATAAAAATTGTCCAAGTCAATTGTAAGCAACTGAAGTTAAATGAAAATGTATTTTCTCTTCTATTTATCGTAAAACTCTTTTTTCATTTTCGCGTGTGACCTGTTTAATTTTCCCATAAATGCAGAAAATCCGCATTATTCTAGAGATAAAATCATCCCTTCACGAAGTACAAAAGATCCGGAACAGAAATACAATTTTATCTCATTCTAATAGAAATGAAGGTGCATAGAATTCCAGTGTTCAAAAAATGAACCATTCGCTCGCTTCTTCGGCACTTTACTACCCACTCACCGAAATCTCTACAATTCAAACGCGCACTCGCCGAATCATATTTACATCGGGCACGATAAAGCCGGCTCGCCCAAACACTTTACCGTTTTCAAACAGGAAAATCTATTGAAAATTTTTCTCTTATCCGTAGAAATCCCGAAAAATTCTGATTGCTTCCGCGTTCCCGAGCGATACAATTTTATTATGCAAATCGCGATCGTTGCGGGTCATTAAAAAGTTTCGATCACGGACGCGCGCGCCCGTATGGTCAACCGAAAACAAAAATGTCAGCGCGAGCCAGAAGTTTCCGCGACGGATTTCTATTCGCTCGGGCGAAAAGCGCTCGAAGCTGGTCAACCTTTTTCCCAGCATATTGAGCGTATTGTCAGGGGATGATTAAAAGTGCTTCGAATTGGGAGAGCGGGGGCCGTCGCTCGCGCAGGTAAAACGAAATTTTCTAATTAACTTTATACGACGCGAAGAGCCCTGTCGTTTTCTGGAGAACGGGCGCGGTAACAACCGGTCTCTCCTTTTTGTTTTTATCGGCGCGCCGCCTGCCAAATGCGATTAGCCGCATTTTTATTCCTCGTCGCCGTCGGACGGTACCCAGGCTCTTTCTAAACTTCGCGACACTTAAGTGGCTCGGGGAAAATACCAGGGGACGCTGCGCTGTCGGAATATTGTCTCGAGGAAATTATCGCGCCGCCGCATTGTCGCGAAAAAGTTCCGCTTAATTCGGTAACGGGCAGAGCACGTTCATTGTTCTACTCTCGGCGGGAGAACGCGCAACAGCGCGCAAGCTAATTCCGCCACTGGTCGCGATACTACCGTGCATTATGATTATTATTCATTAATGGGGTGTCGGAATTTTTAAAACAGTCGCGGCCCGACCCGATGCGTTCACTGAACCGTTCAAATAAAGTGGGCGACTTATCTGCCGGCCGAGTTTCGTATGTTAATCGCGCCACTGAACCACACTGTGGTGTGGAATCGCTTTGAATATTCAACGAACCCTCGGGTTGTGTGCTCGATATGGTTTATATTTAATATTTTGATTTTTCGTTATAAAATATTAATCGGATTGCCAGCGACCTTAGTTGTGCAACCCCATTTTGATAGCACCTACGCTGTATCGCAGATGTTGTGGATTTGTACCACCGGCAATCGGCAGCGCCGTCTGCTTATTGTAGCGTTGATAGAAAATGATATTAGCATCGATAGCAGTAATTAAAAATCAGGTGACAGTGCGTGACACATCGGAGCGTGTTGCATTGTTACATTTGTCGTGCCGTTTCGCCAGGAACCGAGGCCGGCGACACATTTTTCTGCGGCGAATTCGCACGTGGCCAAGGAACGCGGTACACGCGTTTCCCTTTAATTAAACGCGGTAACGTTTCGCGGTGGATAATTAAATTGTCTCGGTACGTCGGCCGATCGGTCACAAAGACACGATCTCCGGCATGAATAATGCAATACGTCCTGCGGGGAGCGGTTTTAATGGAGCAGCTTTTAATTCGTCTTTTAATAAGAAGGGGCTTTCGCGGCCTTTGCGACCGGGAAACCACGTGCGGCCGTTAATGCACCGGTCATTAATGCTACCGGCGTCGTCTTATCCTCTGATCTTGCATACTCCGAGGACATAATTTATATCCGAGTGCCGGGGACGCGTCTAATGACGTGTAATTGAGTTTCGCGACGGACGCAGCCTGTTTCGTTAATTCCTCGGCCCCAGCCTGATCTTACGGACGCGGACGTTGCGCTTTTAACAAGCTCGGCGATTCGTGGAAATGAAATGACACTCTGAGACCATTCTTCTATCTGAATCGTATCGGAGACCCTTCGAAATGAGTCTAATTAGTCCCGCGCAACGAGATGATGGCGCTTCGCTCGTAAACCTCGTGTTCAACGATGTACGAAACATTTTTAATTTCTATGGTTCCAGAAAGCCAACCTGCAAAATAGTTAACAGTTTTATTTAATTTTATCGAAATTACAAGGCTGTAATTTTGACTTACAAGACAAAATTACATTTAACTAGATTGACAGTAAATAAATAAATTTATTTTATAATATTCCGATATTAATCGTTTCTACTCCCATTAATACAGAAAGACTGAATAAGATATTATTTAATTGGCTTTACAGATTTATCTCTGAGCCAACGAATTTGTACAAAACGCTACAGTTTATCGACCAATTTAGTGTATTTATTAAAACCATTATAAATTGATGACAAATGTGAGAGACTCTCTCAGGATGACACATTTTTCATACGAAATATCACATGGTGCATCGGTTAATTTTTAAAAATAATGTTACGCGGTAACACGATAGCTCGGAGTAAATTCAACGGTCCGATCTCGTACGTGTCATTAGCATGGGATGACGGAAAGCGAGTACCACTGTAATCCGAGTGTTTCATGTATGTTTTAATAAATAAGAATTATCCGGACGCATGCAACCAAGAACAGCACACACGGCCATTAAAGCGGCGGTCGTTAACGCTCCGAGCGGTCCCTTATCAGTCGATCTCGCGTTCTTAATGATAATAATTATGCTGGTCTAGCGCTTATCCTAAATTCTACACCGTTCGGACCTCCGCTCGGTAAGTTTTACATGAAAAAGTACTTGTGCGCTGCATATTTATTTTCGTAACTGCAGTAACAACAGTAATTATAAACACAGACGTACCCAGAAACGAAGGAGCAAAACAATTACGAACAAAAATTCCGCAGCACTCCGTAATTATGATATTTGCGCAAAAGATTTACAACGGATCCGCACTTCAATGTTCGAGAAATTGCACTTATATTATCTTTCAGAAAAGCTGCCAACATGTACGAAACTGTATTGAGACTCTCTTTCGCTATCGTTAATTTTTATGTGGCTGTATTTCATGTTCATATAAAAAAGTTTAATATTTCATCCTTGAAATGCGAAGATAGAGAAGTGGTAGAGCATTCAGAAATGTTGCAATTTTTATTGTATGTACAGTTCAGTGCTCAACAATGTAATTTATTTGCGAATATGCCCATTCGCATAAACTGTATATTTTAATTATCGAATGGTGAGCGTTCTCCGGCCTGTTGACGGGTGAAAGTAGACGCGGAACGTTTGAAGTTAATCGGTCGACGCCGCAAAATTTTGCGAACGACGCGACGCTATGCAATTTTTCTATGACCCCACCGGTGAGTTTCTTTATCCGGCAACATAGGAATGTTGCATGACTCGGCACGTCCCTCAAGTCTGTCGGGGAAACGCTGCATATTTTAAGGAGATGTCTTCCACGTGAAACGCCATACGACTTGCGTATTTAATTATTTATTAGCCAGGAGTACTTTTACCTTTGATGTCGCGCTGCGTACTGAATTCAGACCATGTATGCACGAGAATCTAGGACTTTCGCGAGTCTTATATTTTGCGGCCGTGCAGGAAGCGCATGTAAATGTACAATAAACATGAGTTAACGGGGCTGCGTGACATATTCCGGTCGTAATTGATTCTTCAGATCACTTATGCATCAGAGTCTAAGCGCATTACAAAGGCCGCCGGCTCTGAATCACATTTGAGTCCTTTTTGCCTCCGCGAATTTCCACCCTCTATAAAATACAGAACGAAAAAGGATATTCAGAAAAGAATAGGGTCTAGCTAGCAAAACGACCAGCTCGACAGTAATATGTTCTCTCTTCCCTATCCACGAATATATACAGTTGACACAAATCAACTAAACTACTGATGATTATGACGGACAGCTGTAATAGTGATCAATTCGAGACAATCATCTTATGGCCGCAGCGTAAAGCGACAACTTAATGTTTAGGTCTCGCCGCCGAGACCATCTATTCTTTTACCACTTTATCTAGGCACTGTCAATCCATATTGTGCTCAGCACCATTCGAGAGGAGCTTTATGAACTAATTGTTTCAGCACTCCCTCGCCGTGTTTCCCGGGAGCCAATCAGTTTTTCATTTTACTCTTATCGTTCCCACAAAAAGGCGACTACAGAACTACAGAAGAACGCGCAATTTTTTTCTACAGTAAAAAAGATCACGAATGTTTAACAAAATCATTAAATATAGTCGAACGTAGGTACTTTAGTACGGGTCGAGAATAATTCCCAGAAGAAGGATTTTGCAGAGCCGCACCATGTCGCTCTCTTGAAGCAATTATCTTAAGTCTGCCAAATTAAATCTATTTCCATCGATTCGCAACTTTCTCCGGCGGCTCGTGTAGCTTGCGATCGGAGGGTCTCATTCATAGTTCAGATTCAATTATAGATATACGGCGGTAAAAAAAAGGGGGAAGAATACCGGCCGGAAATGTCTTTCGTCCGAAATATTTGGCGACGGGCCAATTTTCAGTCACGAGTCTCGAACAGCGCGTCGACAATCCGATTGGGACCAATCGCGGAGGTCAGAACCGTTTTTTTTTATTTTCCCCAGTTCCGGCCGCAAGGACGACGAAGAGTAAATCCAGTGGAATTGCGTCTCGTCGAATAACGTGAAATATAATGCTGGATAATAGACGGCAGTGTGTCTCGTTGAGGTCGGATAAAACGTGACCTCACCGCTCGGCCGTCGCCGTCGTCGCTACATTTTGATTTTGCGCCCGGCAGATTTATCTTGCACGGATCCCCGTGTGTGTTCATAAGCCGCGGAGCTCGCGAAATCAGCATTCGAATCAATATTTCGCTCGGTGGTTGATTTTATTTCTGGTGGCGGCGGTGGCGGTGATTATTGTATTCGATAGCTCCATCCAAGCAGGTGTTTGTAATTGAAAAATGATTGGAGGGCTGCCTTGATTCCATCACAAAACGGGCCAGGCCGCAAAGCTAATTCCTCACCGAGCCAGTCTCCCGAATAAACATCGGCTGATCGTTACAATTATTTCACCGCGACGCGACGCGACGCGACGCCACGTCGAAAGTTATCGAAAAACGAGTCGCGCTGATCATTCGCCGACATCGGGATTATTTTCGATTCGTCGCGTGCTTACCAATCAATTCCACTAACAAGTGTGCACGCTGGAAATTGGATAAAGCTCCCACGAAGGGCTTAAGTACGGTAGAATCCCGGTAGATGCGCTCGGACGGCGTTGGCTCGCTCCTGTCGACCTGTCAAGTTGGGAAACTTAATATAAAATCTTTCAGTGTAAACTTTAATATAAAATCGTTCGCAGCCGGTGAACGTAGCTCTTAAAGTTAAGATCGCGAGCCAGATTTGATATTTCATCTGAAAAATTAATAATTGCAAAGAAAGAGTTTGAACGCTTCGTTGGTCTTTCAATTTTGGTTTCATAAAAGCACACGAACGCAGATTTTTTAGTAAGAATAATAAATTTACCGTTAAAAAAGAAACACCGAGGATAAAGCGCATGCGAACGAGGAAAAAGAAAAGACAAATGGAACGTAAGATTTTACTCTTGTTGGAACGGTAACAGGAAGTGGGAGGTCCTACGCGCTGATTGATTGCCACGTTAATTGCGCGAGCTTGCATGCATTTTCAGCCCCAATTTTATGAGGCTCTCGGGGTCTATCGCAGAATTGGTCGAACGCTAACAATGACTTAAGTCTTTTAAAAAATCGGGATAGAGTACGACAGCTATAGTTTCAGTTACGGTCCTTTTTTATACATATTTTTATATTCTGCCCATATTCTACTCTTCACGTATAGTTCTCACGACTCTGTGGGAGGATGGTCAATTTTCGTGGACACGGTGACCGGGCACTCACGAAACCCGGCACTTACACTCTTTACTTCCCTACCACTTTCTCCGAGTTTTCCTGCACGTTCTTTCTTCTGTCTTCCATTTCAGCTACTTCGTTTTATTCTACTACTTTCCGCCTCTTTCCCGTCTTTTTTCGGAACTTGCTCTGAAAACTGTTACGAGCACTGCTCCATTGGAGATGGCTGGCCATTTGTGACGGCTAAATTCGTCGATGACCATTATTTTTAGCATTGTAAACCCAAACGTTTAAATTCTCCTTTTTAGGCGAATGTATTATAGCTTTCAAACAAGAGCCTGTACACCTCGTCGTAATTGATTCCCGACGACCCTGTATTCGGATGTAAACATTCCCTGTCTAATAACGCCGACACATAATTCATTTTCCCGTACCTAAACAGAAATTATGGAGCAGGAAATGCTTCTCTCGCATTCTATGCATATGTATCGTTACAAAACTGTTTCCCCTGCGTATGTCGCGGCACGATTCCTCGAAGAGTTGACAATGCCAATCTCCCGTCGTCGTCGTCGTCGCATGATATGTAAACTCCGGCTGGCTCTCATTCACTTTTCAACGATCCCGTTCCCCGCGCGTATATATTCCCGGCTTTCATGTCGCGAAACGAGCGGCCAACTTTCTTCGTGCACGATAGTCTATCCCCCGGAAGTCACCAGAGGAAGCACTCGTTTCGCCTATCTCCGGAACAGATTGAGTAATAAGAGTCCACCGGGGAGGGCATGCCAGTTTTCTTAGTGCTCGGCGATCAAAGACGCGGACAGCGTGCTGTCTCTCTCTCTCTCGCAACGCGAAACTTGGACTGTTTGAATCGGGCCAAATCGAGAAACGCGACCGGTTGTTTCGATAAACAACGTTGAAACGCAACGGATAAACACGGAACTCCGTCGAACGGCCGCGAGTACACGATGATAATGGGCTCCGGCCGCCGCTGTATAAAGGTAATATTGAGCTTGCGAGTTTCCGTAACATTATATTCCGTTTACTTTGGCTCCCCGGATCGAGGAGTCGCGCTTTTTCACTCTAAGAACCAGCGGCCCGTTTTTCATTTAATTACAGCCGTCGAAACCGCTGTTCCTGACAACGAAACGCAGGAAAATTGTATCATTCCTTTGCATGCCGGGTTGCTCTCCAACGTTGCGTTGCATCGTTTGATCGTGATTCACGATTGATGCCTCAATTAGTCGATTTTTAATGTGTCCCTCGCTCGCTTTGAGCGGTACACGCTCGTTGCTCACCGCAACGTTCCGCCCATTTTGAAATATTAAAACGCATAAACACGCGGAACGGAATACAAGGTAAATATTACATAGAGTCAGTTAAACACAGGCGAAGTAATTCGGTTAAAGCCCATTATACGGAAGAGGACACAAAAGCTCATGTTTATTTCAAGAGAAATTTTTTCCCCGCGTTACTTACGCTCTACTTCAACGAAAATTTATCGCTTCCATAATAGAGAATTACACGGGCACTCTGAATATTTTCCGATACGCCGAGTTCACCACCGGACGATACCGGTGTATATATACCTATATATTTTTAAAATTAATAACCTGTAACCGTACAGAACAAACCTTTCGCTTCCTTTCGGGATTAAATAGACCGGGTATATTCCAGTTTGCCGTCGTCAAAGGATTAAATGCTGTCGGACCTCGTCGACGAACTGAATTATCCGATCACGTATTGATCTTGATTTTACGAGGTCGGGGAGAGAAAGAGGGAAAAAAATCGGCGAAAACTAATTTTCGAATGGAGTCGATCCCGGCGTTCCCGGTTGCCCTTAATTTCGCTGGTAACGCGATACCAACCGGGCGACCGCAACGTTATTCCTGTTCCATTAAACAATTCCGTTCTAAATAGAGCAATTCGTCTTGCAATTTCTCAGACGCTAAGTGTATTTTGCTACCGCGCGGCTGCACCAGCAATGACGGTTCCCGAGCAAAAGCCGTGGGGGCCGTTAGTTCGTTCCCGAAACCGGTCCAAGTAGTCTTGGAAAGTGAGCGCAGGAACCGTTTGTTTCCCCGCAATCTGCCGGACGGTAAATTTCGGCTGAATGCCGTCCATGCCACGGCAGAACTGCACGACGGGAATGGCTCTTCGCTGAATATACAGGGTCGAGGAACCAAGCGCGAATGTTAAGGGTTGAACGGGGCAGCAAACAGCTATCTAAACCCCGGACCCGAATCCTCTCGGGGAATCAGCTGATCCATGCTGCAACCGCTCTATGCAATACCTCGAACGCACCAAACCGATGCCGATTTCAGGAACCTATCGTTGCACCGTTCGCGCACGCGAGAAACCTCGACCTCCTGTTCGTCATGGTTTCCTTAGCGACTCGGTTGACGTTAATCCTCTTAAGGATAATTGACGTTACGCAACGATAATTCACTGCCCCCGGACTCGTACGCCCTGTAGCGAGTTAATTACCGTTCGAAGAGGATCCTGCGTGAAGTGCCAGCGCGAAGTTGACTGGCTATTGCGCACCGTGCTCTTGTATATGTATACTGCATGAATAAGGGATCGAGAGTATGAATCTTGTAATCCTGGGAACGATAAGGTGAATCGAGGATGGATGCATTTGACTGTCTGGGTTTTGCTTTGAATTCGGCCCTTCTGTTTAGGAATTTGTTGTAATTAAGTTCGAGTCTTCGTGCAAGGTAAAACATTTTAATCGATTTTAATGCTTGGTAGGTTTAGCGTCAATTCCATTAATAGTAATGCAAATATTTTTCCCTTCCGAAATACGTAGTTAAGTCAGACCCAAGACAGTTTTCATAGTTACTGATCTCGAAGACTCCAGATCCCCATGCAAGATTAAGTCTTTCTGCATGAATTGTAGAAGACGGGAGGCAAATATACATTTCTCTTTCCCTTCGATCAGTTTGATAAGTTGAAAATGATAGATTAATGTTCCTACAGTCCGCGACAAAAAGATGGCACACCCGTAATTATTGCTATTTCTGAAAACTGTGATGAAATTTGATACATTTCTCTCCGTGTATGTACTTCGGTGGAGCTTCAAGGTTACTTACACCGACGGAGTTAAGCGGAGGTTACAGATTCTAGTCTAAATGGAAACAACCGGGGTCACCGACGCGACAAAACGATGGCACAGTCTTAAAATTCTTTCTCTGCAGTTAACACTAGACCGTCAGACTGTTTGTATCGTGTACTATTTTACCGTGCATTAAATATTGTGCGTGTTTCTTATTATCTTCTATTGAAATTACAATATGGGTAGTGGAAAATCTTTATCCGATGCTGAAATAAAAACGATTTTGACATTGCATAAAGAGAATTACTCGGTTTCAAAAATTGCACGTATTATACATCGAAGCAGAAAAGTGAATAGAAAGCAGTAAGCGATCGCGGAAAACGTACAATTTTAAAAGAAGTTTGGAATTCTTCGGGAACATCGCGACAAATCGCAAAAGCAGCTGGCGCACATACAAATGTACGTAATGTGCGAAGGATAATAAAAGAATGTCCGCACTTAGTTCGAATGAAATTGAAAAGAAAACCACCTTTATCCGTTCAGCATAAATCGGAGCGTCTGAAATTTGCACAAGAGCACATACATTGCAGAAAAAAATGGCGTCGTGTTATTTTTAGCGATTAGAAAAGGTTCGATCAAGATGGGCCGGATGGTTTCGCACACTATTTTTACGATCCGCGGAAAGAAGAAAGAATATTAAGCCGCAGACACATGGGTGGCGGAGGAGTAATGCTTTGGGCCAGAATTGGTTATCGAGAAGCGACCGAAGTAAAATTTATCAAGAAAACTATGAACAGCAAAATTTATATAGATTCGATAGACGAACAATTAACTAAATTTGGACAGACAATTTCCGGGGAAAATTTTACGTTTCAGCAGGATAATGCAAGCGCGCATACCGCAAAATCCGTTAAGCAGTACTTTGAGCAAAACAAAATTAGTGTCTCAAAGTGGCCAGCGAGATCGCCAGATCTCAACATAATTGAAAATTGTTGGACACAACTAGCAAGACATGTTTACGAAGGCGGAAGACAATTCCAATGCTTTACAGATTTAAAAACGTGCATAGAACAAAAATGGACAAAAATACGGCCAAAATATATTAAAAAACTCTTTAAGTCACTTCCGAAACGTATGTTGGCTATTCTGGGAAATAAGGGAGGCCACGCAAAGTATTAAACACAATGTTATATATTTTATGTACGTAAATTACGTTTTTTTTTGTGTATGTGCCATCATTTTGTCGTACCGATTTTTGTTATGCTCTTGTTTCCATAAACAAACGGACATTTTCTTTAATTTCATTGTTTGTAATGTAATTTATTTTGTAATAAAAATGTATAAGTACCAAGAAAGACTAGATTTATTATGTCCAAATGATGAAAACATTGAATTTTCGTGGTGTGCCATCTTTCTGTCGCGGACTGTAGATATGAGTTGCAAGTAGTAATTTCGTCATGAACCCATAAAATCCGTTTATTCGTAGTAAATTAATACCATTACTCCTTGCCTAAAAATTACGCCAATCATTTTTAATTTCCATCATAAAGTATCATATGTAAAAGCAATCTAAAAATTGCTAGAGTACCATTATTAAAAATATTGTTTAAAATGAAAAAATTCACGTAAAGTGGAAATATTCTAGGTCGGAAGAAACGTTTGGTTTTTTCTAGTTAAAAAAGCTCCGAGTGCACAGGTTTAACCCTTTGCACTCCGAATTATTTTCCAATTTTGTTGCCAACATCTCCCTACTATATAGTAGGGAGTGTAGAACACTGAGAATAGCGTTTTATATGAAATTTACTTCAAAGGACAGCTCCTTGACTGTTACTTATTTTAAACCATTTTGTCTACTAATTATATTGAATATAGCTTTCGAATTTTGTTATAATTTACACTTGTGGAACTTATATGTGTTTTTAACTAAAAAATAAAAACCCGTTTCATTTACATTTTTCTTTCGCGGATATCGAGTCACACTCGACAAACGAGTGCAAAGGATTAAGAACCCAACCTTAATTAAATCGTCTGTGTAAGAACGGTATTAAGAGACCAATAAAAGTTGAACAAACCGTATACTCGCGAACGTGGGTAATAATATTGTTCCGAATGAGAGGGTTAGCCAGTAAACGTTTAATCCCGTCTGTATACGATGGACACGGAGACATGGTAAACGGAAATGAGATTCCGCTCAAAGTCGTGTTTCTTGACACGCGTACACCGTCATCGACTTTGCAACTCGGTCTCCATTTACAAAATGCGCGGGCAGAATGACAAAGCGGTTCGGCGGCTTGGCGCAAGCTTAAACGAAATATCGCAGACAGACTTAATCCAATTCGACGTCAAAGCCCATGGTAATCTTTCTCCCGTTTCGCTCTCCTATAATATAATAAGAGAGGAGTTGAAATCTCTGCCTGGGAGTTTATTCTACCGGCTCCGGGTGATATCTCGGCAGAAAAATGTGCGGGGGAAACCGTTGCAGAGCGGCCTGGACAAGTGATAATCGATGTTCGTTCATCGATTAGGTGAGAAAAGCGGCGCGCTCTCCCTGGAAGAAAGAAAGAAAGAAACCTCGAAAGGATTTATCGAATTCGACGGGAATGGTTAAGATAAAGTCCCTACTACCCTGTTACCCGGCCTCCAGAGCTTGCCGAACTTGTAAACTTTGCTGGAACTAACTTCGGGCGATAGACTCACCGTCTTAATGCGAATTTCGATGGACGCCCGGTATCGTTACGCGAGATACTGTTGCCGAGATTCGCGAGAACGTGTAACCTTGCTATTCAATCTTACATTTTTGCAGAGTTCGACAGGAAACGTTTGATCGGGCTCGGCTTCCTTGGAAAATTGAAATATCGAAGAACTCCGTACCATTCATTCCACAAGAGTTCATTGTTCATCATTTTCTAGAAGTTCAATATTCACGACCAGAAGATCATTTCTTTTGTTTGACGTAATAAAGTTGTACTCGTATGTATGGAAATATCACTTTCTCGATATTGTTAGGTTACTATAATGATTGTGGAAGAACAAATAGTATAAAATTTACAAAACTTCAATAACACGAGAGATTTGCAGATCTTTTAGTTCCGAGAATGCAGGATACAGTTCAGAAGAGCTCGCGTCATCGATCGTTGATTTTCTTTGGACGTGAGCAACTCGACAACCATTGCGTCCAAGCTGACAATCATTTTTCAAATCAGGACGTCGTCCCCAAAAGGTCACGGATACGAATCGAAATTGTATTGTCTAAACTGTTTCATCCATCACATTCGCGTCACCGTGCGCCTACCAGGCTGGAGCCACGTTTGTGCACGGCAGAAAGCGAATTGTCTGCGAATAACGGGTATTGAATGTTAAGTTTCATCCACCGGGCTCTCTAGAGCCGTTTCATCTTTTTATATTGGATTTCCCTTTATCTCTCTTCCGTTCAAAGAGGAAGAAAGAAAGAAAGAGACTCGTCGAGATATCTGATCCGATAAGAATTTTAACTTCGGTCGAGGGATTATTGAAGTATTCGGTTATCTGATCTCTCGCTATGGAACTTACGAAAAAGTTTTCTAGCTTCCCCCTGGTGTTCACCATTCTGTTTCGAAATTATCGTTATTTAATATCCTACCGCCGGAAATCGACTATCAAATTCGAATCGGTGTATGTCACTAGTTTAATAATTAACTATTGGAAGTCAAGAGTGCAGATGAGACAATATTTCGTGGTTATTTCAGAACTCTCTGATCACATTTCCAACGAACATATACGTAACGTTACTTCCGATTAAGCAGTCGAATAATTATACAAATTGTGAACATCGATTAAAAAGAAAATCCTCTAAATTAGGAGAAATATATCACCCTTGCTATTAACTCTTGAATGGCAGGATGTGGGTCCATTTTGACCCAATTTCAAATTTTTCAGAAACCAGTTCCAATCATGCTGATCGTACTAGATCCAACACGATCAATTTTGCTCTCGAAGAAGAAGATTCAAAAATATTTGGAAAAATTAAAGCGCGAGAATTTGAACGAGTGCGACCATGGCAGCCATAAAATGGTCAAAATCACTCGTCTTGCGAGAGTTAAACGGGGAGAATTTACGTAGCAGCCCCAGTGAACTGTCGCATCGATCAGCGGAGCTTCGGGGAGAATTTGGGGCGAGTGTCAGCGGAATTGGTGGACTTTCCGAAAACTAGACGGGGCTAAGGAATTATCGCAATCCACAGGGTACGCGCGGAATGATCGAAAGAGTGGATGATTATCCCGGGGCTGGTAATGCGTTTACTTGTAACGCCGTATTGTTTTCCGATAGGCAATCAGGCCGGGGGCGCAATTCGCGCGGACTTAACTATCAGCCCATCCGATTGCGGGATAATTACTCTGTCTTGCTCGTTAACCGGGCGTCGCGAGAGCCTTTGAAAAGCTCGTGTAATTGCGCAGAGCGGCGTAACTATTTTTCATCGAGCGGGGCTTAAAATCATGGCCGGGGCCGATCGTGGTGTGCTGCGCCGAGCATTAAATTGGCGGATCTTCAGCGCGCCATCTTGTGTGCGCGCCCGCCGGGACCGATAAAAATGAGACATGCTCAGGCTAACGAGCGAAATATTATTTTTACACCTGCAATCCATAGATAAATCACCGACAAAAGGTTCCGCGGAAAATTTATGGGCTTATTACCGTCACACTACTTTTCTGCTTCCCGTTTCGCTACGCCGATGCATCATGAGAACGTGCATGTTCTGTGTTTTTTAATATTCCGCTCATTCTGACCCGTTCGCCTGGTCTATTAAGATACGATTTTTAAACGATCACGCCCGGTTAACAATCCGCAAAAATAGGATTTTTCAGAATTTTTATATATTCTGCAAAGCACAAACTTCGAGACCAAATTATCTGCATATCTGACTATTTATAAATTGCTTTTCTTTCGTATATTGTTATTGAATTACCAACATTACTGCAATGTCTATTTCAACGTGCAATTCAAAATCAGACATCTGCTGCAGTTCGTAATTTCCCTTGTTGAAATATGCAAATTAATTGCACATCAATAATTTGTGCACGTTACTATTTATTTCCAGAAATTGGATGTTAATTTTGATCAAACATAATTCTCAAAATATAAATTTCCCAATTTCCTGGACAGAATTTTACGTTTTCGCGAATTGAGAAAAATCCTTCGTTCATCCACTTGATAAAATCATGTATTAACTGGAACTGCATGAATTTTTTATTTCTGACGATCCAGCTCCATAAAATTGTGCTCATCGTGCAGAATTTTTTGAGATCTCGTAGCAAAAGAATTAGTGGAAGTTGTGCAATATATGTACTTTTAAATATGGTACTCGACTTAAAAAGAGAGTCTGTTAATTTATCCAGGAGAAATGTCTAAAAATGGTTAATTAGACATAATCCTCTAGGAGAGATGGGATTCCAAATGCATATCTGCAATTTGATCCTCTCGGAACATTTAAATTTAATGTTTTAGATGTTAAACCGGTTCAAAGTAACAAGCAGAAGAAAGAATGTGAAATTTTAATTAAATAGTTTTATCTCCGACTTAAAGTGAAGTCACTTGCTTTATCTCTTCAGCAAATGTACATGAGGTAAACAAACTTGCCTCGGTGGCTCAGAATACATCTTCTGTAAAAATGGTCACGAAAACGAGGAAGTGTACAGTTTTTATCTAGGGCAATGGGAAAAATGTTTTCTCGCCAGCTGGTATTCCACATAAATATTAAATACATCATCTATATCGTATTTTCTTTTATGTATTATCAATATTCTATTATCTCTTCCAACTGTGTTTGTTCATGAAATTTCTTTTATGATGTTCCAGCCAACTTGTAAATAGACTGCCGGTCTTCATAATAAGTTTTTAAACAATATTTTCGTAAATCTTCTTTGGGTTGTTTCGTCGTTTAGCGTAGATGCATCAGAATTCTATTAATGTAAGAGACAGGGAGTGGATAACGGGAAGTGCATCTGTGATAATATTTTAGGAAGACATTATAGCAAACAGCATGACCGGCTTTTGAGCTGGCACCCGAAACCACACGGGATACACGCTTGTCAAGCTGATTCAATGGTTCGCCGTAATTTCATATTAACTTCTACCATAATTCCGCCAACAACTTACGGAAACTTCTGTGTTACGGAAGAGAGATAAGGGGAAGTGCCACTCAGGAGGAATATGAAGGGTGTCGTCTTACAAACCCACAGGCAAATAGCCATATCTTTCTCTCCCTTGCCAGTTATTTGTCCAAGCATTATAATGCACAGTTGCTGTCAAAGGGAATTTGGTTTTCATACGCTCCCGGCTAACTTTGAAATTTTATGAACGCAATTACTATGAATTACTCGAATTGTCCATATACTTTTTACATTGACTTATTACATTTTACAACTAAAAGAGACATTCGGGTGGCTACGTTTAGACAAACTATCGTGTATAAAATACAAAGCAAGAATTTGTGAAATGTCAAATGGAATTTTCCGTCGGTTCTGTTAAAGGCACCTCAATAATGCTCAACAATTTGGTTATTCCGCTCCTCGAGTTTCACTTGTACGTGTTAATTGAATTAATATAATCGCGTGAATGTTCCGTATTTATTTTAAAACTGTTGCGGCAAACGTGCTTCGGTAATAGACATTCTGGGAACACTGGCACATGTAATATTCCGTCGAACTATTACACAACGCATAGTATTTCATCAACGCTCGTTACCTTTCAATTTGCTTCCGTAATTAATGAAATCGTACTGGCGCCATTTCTGTGGCTGCAAACCAATTGACGCAATAGCACATATCCGATCTAAATATACGCCAGTCACGTCTGTGACTAATTTGCTTTACTACTTGTGTAATACGTCCAAACAATTATTGTCTCGACGTAACAATGACAGGAATTGGATTTCGCCAGGGCCGAAACTGTATCACGATTTTCGGGAGCGGAGAGGATGTGTCACGACCGGAACGTGAAAAGTAATTGCAAATTAGGTCGCTTTCGCCGATGGTCCAACATCAGGTCAAATTTTTGCGAATTCTTTCGACGGAACCTTGTTAACCCGCCGTTAGTTAGGTGGGGTCTCACAGAACTCAGAGATTTTAGATTGATCGTAACATCGTAACAACGCGTGACAGCGAGTCGGGCCTGAGTGTACTTGAAAATTTAATTTCGTGGATCTGCGTTTTTACTCTGGAAAAATTACAAGCCTCTTAAGCAATACCTAATCTTGTATTCATGAAAAAGGTATTTATTTCTATAATAAAATATATTATTTCGGTGGGTCTGTGAGACCCTACCTTACCACTTTCGATACATCTTCCCACCTTACCAACGCCGGGTTAAGAACCACCCAGTTCGCAAATCTTTAGTGAAGATATTAAAATTTTAATATCCAGTGCCTGCATTAAAATCCGATTTATAATATGTGTTCAATATTAAAAAATTATCATTTTGTTACAGAAGGAAGGATTGTTCAAGATTGCATTTTCCTTGAAAGCGTGGACCACTTTTATTAACGAGCATGCCAGTAGAATACAAGCGAATACCGCGATTTATTTTAACGTTCTTGCAAAGAAATGTGCACGGCTGTAATTAGTGCAGGGAATTTTAATTAAAAACGTAACTTCGCGCAACGAGATTCCGCATTCGAGAACACGCAAATATTTTTATGTTCGTCGAATTAACGGCGGCTGATGTCCGGTGGTTGAGCGTTTCGAGGGCTGCGGAGGACTTCCGGTGAGTGATGAACATTTTTGGGAAAATTTTTATCTGGCGATATAAATGGCCATTAATTCTTTATTGACACTATCTTGAATTTAAGTGGATCATATCATTTCATAGAAATGGAAAACTAAGATATAGTTTATTAAATTATTGCATTTGAGCATTATTTGGTAAAATTATAGAGGGTTGCTTCAGCCATAATATTACAATTACGGATTGATATTTAGTTCATCTTTAATCGTATTATGTAAATTTCATCTTTCAACATTTGAACGAAACAATTCTTTTACATGAACAATTTCACACGGATTCACGACGGCAAGGCGTGTTTACTACGTCGACCAAAGTTATAGGGAACTCGCAGGCACGGTAACTTCTTGAACACGTCTCGTCCACAAAGGATTAACATATTAAAGTAACTTTTAAAGCCAGACACTGAATAATTAGGAGAGCCGGCCGCGTCTTGCGATGCATATTATATTAAAGCAGAATCCACCGCGCGGTAAGGAGACGAAGGAATCGATGTCTTTCTATAAAATATTTTTTCTGGCGTCGATATTAGGGAAGCTAGAACGGCGAAGTTTGGCGAAACAGTTTGATAACATTTTGCGAGGCGGGCGAGATAGAACGATGGCAAGTTTACAGAAAGGCGAGTGCACGAAAAAAGGAGGTAGTCGACACGGAAGTAGGTTGCCGCAGGATTTTCACCGTAGAATTTTTCTCCGGCATGGTCTTACCGGGTAATGGGCTAATAACCGGACAGATTTAAGAATCGTGTAACGCGTGTAGCGAAACGCGACGACCGGACGGAAGTTTATTTCGGAATCTCTTTAAGCTAATGAAATTTCACGATTACAGTCGAACGATGTCGAAGAAGAGACGCGGTGAAACCTTGTTAAAAATAAGCCAAGTCAATGTTAATTAAACTTTCGCAGGGCGGGGAGGGGGAGGGGGCAGGTTTTAAGCCGTAAGCCTTTTGTCGATGTGAAAGGGAAGGAGAATTTAATTTCGTGGACAAGCAGCAGCGCTGCCGAATGGAAAGCTCGCTGCATCTTTTACCCCTGTGTCGGGTCGGATAGGGTCGGCTCGGGTCGCGAACCGAGACATTTAGCCGACCGTTTCGCCAGGAATTCGACTATAATTTATTGCCTCGCGGCGCAATTAAACACCTTCGAACAGGAAATTATTTGACAGATTTACCGCGTGTCCCTTGACATTTCAGGACCACGGGCCACCGCTCTCAACCTGAATTCCGGACCGTTGGCATCGTCGACGTGAACGGAGAAAATAACTTACCAACGGCGTCCACCTGGCTTCTGATTACGGTTTTATTGGGACCGGAATGATACACCGTTCTAGGATAATTTCGTCGTACTCCGATTTTAGATATTACCCATCATTTATGCGAGGTTACGGCCAAGCGATTTGACCCGCGCAAATAACTCGGCGATGCTTCGGCATTTGACTGCAATCGTTAACGAATGAATATTTTGTAGCAGCTGGTTAATGGAGCACCATTAAATGCAGACGCGAATAAAATACTATTACCTGGGACCTGTTGACTATGCATCCGGTAAGAAATAATGACTTTAAGACAATACGAAAAAAATCGATTTCTCAACGTTTCACCCAGCTCCAAAAGATGCTCTACCACGGAAGACCACCATCTAATCGCAACCTCGAAGGTCCATTACCATAAACCAGCGCCAAAGGTTCTCTACCGGGTGTAATTAAAAGAAGCAACGGTACTCGAGGC
The DNA here is from genome assembly GCA_028455805.1 of Lasioglossum figueresi. Taxonomy (NCBI): domain Eukaryota; kingdom Metazoa; phylum Arthropoda; class Insecta; order Hymenoptera; family Halictidae; genus Lasioglossum; species Lasioglossum figueresi. The sequence continues at coordinate 3,778,485 of CM052200.1, forward strand.
AGAGGAACCCGGTAGCAACAAATACTGGTCACGTTGAAATAAAGATTTCCGTGGGTTGAAGGGTGTTACGGCGGTGCTGGTTAAGTATCGCGGTATAAAACGTGCGATAAGAAAGAGCAGGCAGTAAAAGTGGGGAGAGAAAACAAGCGAATGAGCAATGAACGTTAGAAATTTACTAATGGAACTGGAGGGGTGGGAAAACGAAAAAAGCCAGCGGAAGGGCGGCTGGAGAAGGAGAGAGTGGAGGGGTTGAAACGTGGGGAAGGAAGGTGGAGAAGGTGGAGAAGAAGGCGAAAGCGGAGTAAGAGGGCCACGGTTCAGGAACGATAAAACAGCGGAGGTTGTTGAACGGTACACCCTTTCCTCGGGTTTCTCGTCGAGCACGGTGCAGCGCGATGCGGTGAGTAGGTAGGGTGGTTACGGTGCAACGAGTATGGCACGGTGTGCAACGTATAGTGCACCGTTAGTGACGGCACTTACCGGCGCAGTCTTCCCCCAGGATGCTTGTGCCGCCAGGAATTTTCGGGATCACGTTTGGGTTCGTTCTCGCGTCGGGCGTAATTGTCGCGCGCAAACACCGAACGATCGAACTGACTTCTGTCGGCAAACACCCACCGGGGCTCCTGGCCCCGTCCGTTCTGATACCGGTTGGTAATTACTCGGTTCTGTCAAACAGACGACGCAGAAATCCTCAAGTTTCATCGCTTCGTGCTCTCTGCCGCCGACTTCCATCCGTCTTGCCAACTCGGTTTGCAAGGCTTGTTGGTCCTGGTTAGGTTAGCTGCTGTCTCGCAGGTTCAGATAATTCGACCAGTTACCCGATTGTATCATCGATTCTGCTGTCACGAACGGGATCAAGCGAAAATTTTCAACTCGCACTACGTGTTTGGATCGGTACGATCCTGTCAGAGATCTTCGCTTTCTGCTCTTGAACGGAATAGGCTTTCTAACCTCGTATGGTTCTTCAGAGTAAAAATTCATCCATTTTGTTTATACGGTAAGATGTTTTTTTTTTTAATTTGGGCGAAGTATCGTCCCGAGACCTTTCATGCGGAAGAATAGGCCAAAGTCACGACTTTCCCTTGGACTCGCTTAATGAAATATATACTAACTGATCCGACAGACAGACAAAATTGAGCCCCCAAGTTTCATCGCTATGAACTTCGAGTAACTTCGCTCTATCTTGGCAGTTTGCCTGCGATGACTTCGCACATTTGTTTGATCTTCAACGCTGATGAAATTTTCTACTTCGCGTGTCTGGTTTATCTTTACACGCTTCAAGATAATACCCGAAGCCAAGTAACAGCGAGAATGATCAATAGAACAGTTAATTGTGTTCTGGATTCTGCTCCGACGGAAATTTCAACTCGGTAAACGATAATACTTTATAATTTAATTGAAAATATTGTTGCTGGAATTATTTAGTACTAAATGGAGAATTCCTGTGAGAGTACATTTTCAAATCGACTCGAAGAACCCCCTCGAAATTCATTGGATCCGGAAGAGATTAGCTAAATAAAATTAGACACAAGACTTGTGCGTAACACAGGGTATAGAAATCGGCGATACATGTCCGGGCTGGAAGGTCGTAGAGGGAAATCAGGCAGTAGAATCGTTGCTTTTTAAATTACGACGGACCGAAATCCTTTCGGATAAGTGGAAAGGCAATTCCGTAAGGAGCAATGAGAACGAGCGAATGCGAAAAACCGGTGCTTTAAGAAGTCCCCATAAAACTGCCAATTGTAAACACGCAGCGCATGCATTCACTAGTTACTAGCAGAGTCTCGTCGAGTAGAAATAAGAAATAAGAAATAAACGGAATAACATCGGGATGCGAGGGAGAAATACGGGCATCGAAAAATTCCGTGCTGGCAACTATTGAGACGTTGCGTCATTCCAGTTTACAGTACAATGACACACGAGGAAATACATTGCGACATAAATAACGGAATTGAATGAGAGCCGAGTCGCTGTTCATGAAAACCTATTGATATATTTTTCGAGACTTATGGCGCGCTTTTCAGAAAATGTACCACGAGAAATGCACTTCCCGACCAACCGAGATTTAAAGGGCTAACCGATACGCCGCGTCGTATCAAAGAACTCGCGTACTCTCGCGCTTTTTCGAAAGCCCGACTATTTTCGAAAAAAAATATTTCCGATCTTCAAATAAAATTGATATCGATCCTGCCCAGCACGATAAACTCAACGTGAAAATACAATTTTGCTGTTGACGAAAGCTAGCAAAATATAGAACGACCTCTAAAAATTTCAGAGTAATCGATCATATGATTTTTGAGATTTTTCAATAAACAGACAAACTTTAAGCAGAATAAGTATCGTGGTATTTGATTCGCAAACGTTACAGAGGGAACTACATATAAATGTGCTAAGAGTGTCTACGTATGAAAGGACGAAAGGAAAGTCGCGTGAATTTTTAGCGAAGGAACGGAAAATCGGATTAACATTAGTTAGAGGGATTACGGACGATATTATCGCAATGTAAACGTGGAAAGGAGAGTGAGAGGAAATGTTTGGGATTTTTCGCGCGTGTGTTTTCGAGCAGCGGCTATCATTTAGCTGCATTAACGCCGGAAACCAAGATGCCACATAATTTTTCCTTGCCGAATCCATCGCGGCGGTGTACATCATGCTCGTCGGAATTAGGTCAAGCCGGTGGCGTACATACGTAGCGAGGCCGATGAAAGGTCTAAACGTACGTGTAGCGATGAAAATAAAAGGTCTGAAAGAACGGTGTGCACGGAGCGACGGGACGTCGACGATGACGGGGTCCGATGAAAAATTCTCCGAGAGTCGCTTTCGGAAATACAGCCTTCCGATACCTTAGCGGATCAATTGCGAGTCTGGAAAATTCGCATTACGCGATCAGCCGGCGGAATACGCGGGCTAAAAATTTTATTTGCTCGCGGCTCACACACGTTGGCGCACACAGGTGAATGGACGGACAGAATATCGATTAACGGCGACGAATTAAATGAAATTGAACCGTCCGGCGTTGCCTGCCTGGCCGCTCGCTTCCTCTTATCACTTCCGTTAACATTTATAGAACGTTTCACGCTCCCTTTCTTCCTCCGCGATTTTTAAATACTTTGATTCGCCGCTTTCGCGAAATCTAGGTTACCAACGACGAATCGCGCATTCATATGCAGAATGCTACGAGATATACATATGCCCGCCGCGTGTACGTGCACTTCTCCTCGCGAGTCGCCAGACACTTGTTTGATTCGAGTGGAACGGCAGTTGAAATATAATGCAAGTAGAATTTACTGCCCCGCAACACTTTTCTCCTTTTTTTTTATCGTGTTTTGCTTTTATGAACGAATGCATAATCGAGGGGAAAGATTTGCGCGATTAATTAAAAGCACCGGCGACCGCGTGATCGTAAATTATTCGGTAACGAGATCTCCGCGAATATTTTGCTTGTACGGCGCGGCGCGACGCGCGTATCAAAACTGAATTTATTAATGGTATTCATGTACCATTCCAATTTGAACTTCTTTGAAGTCACTCTCCGAATTACTTTTTATTCTATTTTGAATTAATCATGATTGTTCGGATTTGACATTCTGTGTAAACATTAGTCGACCGGTAACGAACACTTGGAATAAGATAATATAGAGTTGTGAGCAATTAATTTAATAATAGAACGAAAACATGAATATTTGATGCAAGGTACGATTAAGTGTGGCGTAAACGACAAAGGAATTCGCGATCACACGTGTAACAAGAAGAAATCGTCGAGCAACGAAGCGCCTCGACAATCCAGCGGCCCGTCTCGTCGTCATAAACAATTTCATAGCTACAATCAAACGCGAGGCCATTATTTGATTCTATAACACTCCGTATACACTCCGGCGTCAAAGTGAAAGGTACACAAGCTTCCTGAACGCTATAAAAGTGTGTGTATATAAACTCCTGCGGTTTGTCGATTCGCAAACGTCAACACGTTCCTGTCCATCCCCGCGACAATTGAATTTCTTTCGTTTCCGGGGGTCATGCATATTTAACGCTGTTTACCATTCTTCTTCTTAGCGTGAGCGCGGAAGACGAGAGAGAAAAAAAAACGAGGAAAGAAATAACTAGGACGGTTTCCGACGTAAAGGAGAGCGTGCAGGTATCTGAATACTTTGAGGGTAAAAGTTCTTCTGAACAGGTAGGGTCGGTAATAAAAGGCTTGAAAGGGCAGATGGATGCAGCCAACGAGCGACGAGGGACCGGCTGTGTGCGTGGAAGGGGTCGCGTGTATACACAGCTAGATGACTGCACGACAGTCGATGCAACGCAAGTAGATGAACACGGTAAAAGTCGTGCCCGTGTAAAATGTAGCTGCTCTTTGACCGGCCCATTCACCTGGACCAATTCCCGGTCCGAGTCCTTTTCCCAGCCGAAAATGCCCGACCTCCGCTTGGAAACGTTGCCGGAGATTTTTGGCGTTGCTCATATACCGAAACTTCCCGATTTCGACTTCGATGAAAAGACGCTTGGCAAAGGATTCACCTCGGAGACACTCAGCTGAACGCGCGATGCAAGATATACAGTTCGCTTCATAACATGCTGTTTGCAAGAAACAGAAATTGACTTATTTTCTTAATTTTAACCAGTCACAAATAAGATGATCAAATTTTTAAATTCTTCTTTATACTTCGCCCACTGATTTTTTATCATATATGCACGCGACCCGCAGTTTAGAATGTGCTATTTAAACGGGCGAGAGAGCAAGGCTCGCGTTACACCGCGGACACCGATCACAAAACCGCGGTTTTTAATTTAACGGTTCAATTTAATTTAATTCGGCTACGGCCACGGAAACGTTAACGTAATCGTGATTTATGTAAAGCGAGGCATTCGTCGAGCCATCGGCGCGTGCACACGTGCATCAACGACGGAACGGAATGCGGGGCGGATAGTTACGGCCGCGCGAGTGAAATCGAAAAATGCGGTGGCCTCATTTTAGGTGGACCGGCTCTCCCGGGTGCCGTGCGGTGCGGTGGTTCGACTGCATCCGCGCTCTGCCTTTCTTCGTTTTCTCTCTCCCTCTTGTTGTAATCGAGGAATTTTTCAATAGCACAGTTGAATTCACGTGTGCCCCTGTGTCGCTAACGCCCGAGCCGCTCGCAGCGAGCGCGAACGCGCACACGCTCGAAAATCATCGGCGAAAGTCAACGACGCGACGCGCTTCCCGCCGTTTATTAGATTTATTTCGCGCGGAACGTCTGCTCGATTATTGGAACTCTCTATGAAACCGACATAAACGAAAGACGGGAGCAATCTGCCGTCAAAAACGAGCGGCCGCCACAAAGGAGTAAAATAAGTCTTCCCGACGCGACGTCCGGGAACAAGGTGTTCACTTCCGTACAATTTATCATTATTGACATCCATTCTTACTGGGTATTTCATCAGTACTTTTTGCGTGTCTGAAATGTTCGATTAACCTGCACCGTAAATCAGCGGTGGTATCCCTGACTTTTCAAAATTCTGGATTTTCTCTTCCAAAGAGAACGATGCATCTCATTCGTACCGTTAGTGTTCTTTCTTTGTTGAGTTTCGTTAGACTTACACTTTTATATTTTTACCTTTAAATAACTGCTACCGAAGAAGTTGAACTATTCTTTCACCGCGTTAACCCTCGCCCCACCTAACCCAGATATATGCAGTTTACTCGAGAACAGCCCCATAAAGATACGCAGCAGTTCCACCATGATCCTTGAAACAAGTATCACGGGCAGCGTAATCGAACGCGTTAAAGAGAGATTTCGCGGCGCATCGGTAGCCAGCTGATGCACAAAGCAAGTACACAATTCCTCCTTGAGAAGCAACGACACAGGAGAAACCGCAAATCGTCTTTTTGTCGCGAGCAATCACGCCGCGATGGCTACCGACTCTATAGATATACATCTCCGCGTGTTCCTGGAAGGCAGGGGGCTAATGCGACGAGGGATGATGGAATTTGCAAATCACCCTGCACTTCACTTTTCTCTCCCTTGGTTCCCGATTCCCCCATCTGCGTGCTCATCTAAAACCTCATCCTCGTGTTCATCTCTATCCACTCGGTTCTTCACTCCCCTCCGCGTCACCCTTCTGGCCCACGCCATCGAGTTTTCCCTCACCCTATTTATCTCACTTCTTGATATCTCTTTCTGTTGGCTTTGTCTTCCTATCCCGACGACATATTTCAAACATTACGTCCGTCTCGTTCCAACGCCGCGCTATTATTTCCGCCGTTCCTCTTCCGTTTCTCCGTTCCCCCGTTCCCCCGTTCCCCCTCCTCCTCACTCTCTCTCTCTTTTTCCGTCATTTTTATTCGGCCCTCTTTGCTACCACCCTTCAACGTTCCGTCTCCTTTTACCAGCTGCCGGCGCGGAACGCTATTTCGTTCCCACCCCCATCGAGCACCGGCAACTTCCCGTGCTCTTTCCCGTTTCCCCGCCATCTTCACGGTTACTTCTTGAACCGGCACGATATTCCTGGCTCGTTCGCAGACTTAAGCGAGCCACGCATTTTACACCCCCACGCCATGCCAGCCACCACACCGGCGCAGCGGCAGCAGCAGCGTGCGGCCGAGCTCGCGTTCTTGTTAACCCTGCCGGTTTTAATAAAAAGTTGAAGAGCCCAGGCTCACCGCACCCTCCACTCTCTGCCATCGATCAGCGCGTATCCCGTTTTTGCCACCCCCGCGACGAAGATCACGCTGGTTATGAGGAATAAATAACGAGTTCAGACTCTGTCACCCCCGAGGTGCACGATTCCTATCGAAATAATACCGGGGCGTGACTCGCGAGGGGTTGAAATTTCGACGAGCCATGGCTCCACCAGGATAATTTTGCATCACGGGGTCGCGACGAACTGCCCGTGAAATTTTCGTAAATGGGTAGGAGACGTTCTTCGATGCAATTACAACGAAAGTAATCGGGGGAAAAATAATGGAGAAGGAATTATAGGAATTAGATGCCCGCGGGAAAGAATGGCTCCGACCATAATTGCGAACTTGATTGGAAGCGAGTCTCGGTGCATCGTGAATTAACAGCTTAGTTTGTAATTAGACAGTCCTTCGAAAACATTTTATTCGCACTTTCGTAATATCGTAATCGGTATAGAACGATCGGAGTACTGCTTCGCCGGTTCCTGTATTCCACGTCCAAGTGAAACCAAGGGAAACTTCCCTCGCCTTCATGTTGTGTCTTTTTTGTTCCAGGTAATATTTACTATTTATACCAATGAGCATACTTTTGATGTTCCATCATTCGCAGGCTTTAGAATAACAGAAAAAAATTTGGGTTTATTTTTTCAAGTTACTCGAGCAATGATGTATCCTTTAATTTTTATCGGGTAACCATATAAGTAATTGCGAGGCAGATAATCATCTTTAGAAAACTATAAATGGAAAGTCTATATACGGGCGGAGATGATTGAAAATTATCATGGCGAGTGATTTTCCTTCGAAGGCGGCATCGTCCGGTGAAAGTTCATAAACGCGTAACGCGGTGATCCGGGGATAGGAGCCAGCGAAACCATTATACCTGTCAAAGAACCTATAATCTTATCCGACCCTTTCAAGGGTCTATCTTCCTCGTTCGAACCTTAATCATTTCATACGTAGTCTATTCAAGCCTTTCTACGGTGACGCGGCTTTCAAGATGAAATAGGTCTTCGACTGGTTCTCGACGCGACGCAGTGGCTCGCCACAGCCCCAACAAATGGCTTGTGAAGACACAACGGTTGCCGGTAAGAAGCATTTATTTGCCCTTATCGGCCTTTGTCCCGGTTACTCCCGGTGCGGACTTATACAAATGCTCGTCAGAGCAGCAGAACGCGATAACCGGTCCTCCTTCCTCGACAATTACTCCCATCGCGCGAGCACGAGAACTTTGACATCATTTTCTTACGGAACGACTCAACCCCAACCCCACCGCGGTCCACAATGCCGTTCCAGTAGCTACAGAGTTTAATTTGCGCACAGGAATGAATTGAACGAGATTAATTTATGGACGAATGGTGACCTACATGTAGCGCTAAAACTAACTGTGTTACTTCATGCAAACGACAACAATTTCAATTTAACTTCTTAGTTCGGCTTTTTATTCTATGTGTTTGGATAAATATTCATTTATTCAATTATTTTCCACGAACACGAAATTATAATTTCACGTTTTTTTAAGGAAGTTGCTCGTATTGATTTGGGACTATTGTGAAATGTTCGAGGAAAACGGACCACAGTTTGCAGCCGCGTGCGGTTAATAAAAGGGGACAACGAACGTCCACTTGTCGTAGAACCGCGAATCAACACTGTCAGAGGTAATCTGCAATTTTCTGTTCGAGTATGCGCACAGGTTGCCTCCCCTTAACCGAGGGCTATACGTAAAGGTTATTCTAAACCGTACTTATACCATCGGCGAATAACGGAAGACTACATAACTGATTGCCACTATTCATGACAGCCGGCAGTAATAAGATCAAATCTGTGCCAATCATCTTATGGCTACGCTGATAGCGGCTTGTTCATGTTTGTTTTATGATACCAGCTCACGGCTATTTTCCCCGCTACCTGCTACACAATTTAATTCGACCGTGCTTTGTTTCGTACTGCCTGATTCGCGCTAAGTGGACGACCTAAATAGTTAACTGACGTGAGTTTTATTTAAAAAAGAAATGCCGTATTTGTGGTTCTTGTTCAAGTATAAATACGCGCTTCCTTATCACCGTTCCACTGAACCCAAAAATACCGATGTTCGAAATATTAGTGACTTTATCAAATTGTTTTCACGTTCAGACAGCTAAATAAATTCATCCTTTACTTTTATCGTTATGATCACTAGCATACTAGTGTACGCAGCCTATCGAGCATTATAGTTGGACATTGGATAAGTTTCTACCATGTATCATTAATAGACTGTGGATCTTTATGCAAAATAAAAATTGTCTGCATCGATTGCAAGGAATAGAAACTAAATTGAATGTTATTTCTTCCCTTAATGATTTTAATAGAGAAGAAATCATATATTGACATCTTCGATTTAAAAAATTTTCAAACAATTTTGAATTTCATCTACTCAATTTTGCTATAAATGCATAAAGATCCGTAGTCTAATCATTAAATACAATGAAGATAACTGTGTTACGATAATTTATTATTCATGATAAATTCATAGTAACTCATGATTTTTGCGAGGCCTGCAACTGACAATATTTCAGTCTTCAAACATAAAGACTGGACTCTGAAAAAGTGATTGTAAAAAGAGAACAGAATACACGTTTTCAGCGTGCAACGTGTTTGGTCGGAATGTACAGGAAACTTGTTCCCAGCATTTACGTACCCAGTTTGATTAACAATTCTGTACAGTGGAGAACGATTTAAAGCACGCAGAAGTCATATTCATCGCAACAACAGCAAAAAGTGGGAGCTGCATACGCGGGATACAAATTCTCTAAACGCCGAAAATTTTTAAGCGATGCGTCAGCAATATTCTGGCAAATGAACGTAGTGGGATTCTCTTGACGCAGGTTTCTATTATTTAATTAAAATGCGCAACCACGACGCACGGGTTTGCGTACATTTTTTCATACATTCGGTCAGAGGCTGACCGCGTAAAGTTTAATGAAACGAAGCCGGAGCGACACGTAAATATCACTCGTTGCAAAATAATTATAGTAACAACTCCACCGCGAAAATTAAATGGACGTTGGTCGATTAAGAAACCTCCGCATAATTTAACGATTCATAAAAATTGTACTCTTTTGTATTTTCTCGAAGCGTCTTCATAATCTATTCTTAAAACGTGACATCTTCGCTGTTACTTTGAACAAACTTGTTATTATTGCTTTAAAAAATTCGCGTAGACTGAAAGTAGAGTGGAACGCCGTTTAATGAACGTGACAAGTTTGAATTTATATTAATAATAAAATCAATGAAGATACACAAAAATTGTGTTATCATTTGTATTTATTATGATATAAAATAGCTTTCCGGCTTCAACCTCGGTGGCTATTTTGATCTCTAAAAAATATGTGTCGAATATGTTTCGGCAACGTCGAATCGTGCAATGCTCGTTGTCGGAAGGAACGGCTGATTGTCTAATCTGACGCTGCCGTTTAATCGAAAAACTGTTGCTCGCCCGATCGGAAGATCGGCCCCATAAAATTTCACTTGGCGCCAGGGCCGTAATCGTTTTCACTCGAATAGATTAACACGTTCGCTGTGGAACGTCGGATACAAAGGATTGATTCGAGATTGCTGAATCCACTATTAATCAGTAGGTTCCACCGCAATAGTTTGAAGGGAAGATAACTAGTTCGCTAATTGGCATGCGAGTCGATAGCTTGCGGGCCGGGGTCAGAGCATGCGTTTCAAAGTGGCGCCGTGATTGTAAGGCGTCGAGGTAATCTTCGACTAACAACCCATTCACCGGGTCACTTCGTCGGCACACCGGTCTTCTCTCCAGTACCATCGAACAGGGTTCACGGCAATAGCAATTACCGATCACTCGATTGCTGTTTGCTTTGCCAACATCACGATAGCCTTATTTACCTTCTTCGGGAAACCGTTCGCCGTCGATTTTCTTCCGGGCCGAGAACCCGCACCGGCCGGGCCGACTAACCTTCTTTCCGCTTGCTAACCGGAAGATTAAAATTCCGTAGCGCGACGATATTAGAATTAAACGGTGCCGAGGTTTCCTGCTGATAAGGGACCTCGAAACGACGCGGTATCCTTGGGTCGTGACTTCAGGGATTCACGATTCGCGAAGGATCCCGGTTATGTCGTTCAAGGACCGTTAGTAGCGGAACATTCGCTCCGAGGATGGTACGGTCGATCTTTATCGCACAGGAACTTCAATGAACCATTGCCATGCGAAGGCGAGTCCAATGATAACCTAAAAGTGCGATCAAATTTTCAGACACCGCTGGATTCTCGTATAAACTGGTCATTATAATTCCTGTAGCTCAATTTAACAACATGATACCGATCTTCTGTTTTAATTCGTGTGGCTCGATAGACGGTCGTAAAGTAAAAATATTATTGTTATTTGTTAACTCATTTGTTATTCAATATTGTAAATTAACAAAATTAATTGGCAACAATGTAAAGATGGCAGCCTCACATACATTCGCTCATTTTGCAATAAACTAATAGCTGGAACACTCAATCTTGAAATAGTTGCATGAACGACAATCACTCTGCTTCTAAACATAGGAGCTTGGAACTAAAAATGAAACAGCGGATATATTTAATCAAAAAGCCTTTTTGGGAGTTCTCGTGCTCATCTGCCGTTCCTAGACGTGTTTATTAAGCACGGCGGAGTCGCGAAATAAGTTCCGAGGTAAAAGATATTTCAAAGTTTCCTTTCTCCATGAATTAGCCGAATTTCGTGGAGGTTGCTGCACGATATTTATGGTTCGCGGAGGGAGAATGCTGACAGGGTAAATATCTTAAGAGTTGTTTTAGGTCAAAGAACTGCAGAATCGTCGGAATTAGGTCGCACGATTGCACAACCAGGCTTGACAAAACCAGGACAGAGGATCCTTGGAACTGTCGATGTTGGATTGGTCGGTTGCGAGATCATGGTTGTCACGAGCAAACGGTTTGTAGTTCTTAGTATCGGACTGGTCAGTTCCAGGATTAAAGTCATCGGCTGTAAAAATCAATAAGCGACCCACTTAGGCAATCGCAAGTCACTTCGACATTAACTTCCGCCTGCTGAATCGATTATCGCGTTGCGATAGTGTGAAGGTATAATAATTCTGCCGACATCTCGCACGACGTGTGGAACGTTGTTGTAATTTATGAATTGTAAAACTACTGCGTTCGAACTATGCCGGTGGACTGGTATATTGCACTGTGATATTGTTATCTTGCTGTATCATCTGACTGTCGATTTATCGCAGCAATGTACTACTGCATTTTTGCATTTGAGGCTTCGCCGATTGTTGCACCGGTACAATATTGCACTATTGCATTTCGGTATTAAGGCAGTGGTTCATTGATAGTTGGTTGCAATAGGCTTCTGGGGTATTGTTAGAAGCTTGCCCATTATTGGCAGGGCACTGCTAGATACGCGATTATTCTGTTGTTACGTTTGATCATTGACGTATTTCCCACGCGACGTATTAATGTATCGATTTCTGTACTAGAACTCGTGGAATAATTCTAAGAAGGGAAGAACATTGTTAACCATTTTCTAATCACAGTTCATACTTTAATAACAGTGTTAACTAAAATGGTAACCGGGGTTATGCGACACCCCAATCTACCAGTTAAGGGTTATAAACACTATTAGGAACAAGTGAAGCGTTAATAAAGTCGCCGAAATGTCTGTTTAAGCTGAATTTCCGCGAGATAGCCTGCGAAGGTGTGATCTCGCATAAACAACCGCAATCTGATCGTCACGCACGCGTCTCCTCGCGAGCGTGAAGTATCTGAAGGAGCTTATAGAGGCCCGGGAGTTGATATCACGGCCCCTCTACTCTTCTTTACGATGTCAGGGAGTGTATTACCAATTTGCGTAACAAGAACCACGAGGAACCGAGTCCCGGGCTCGATTATAGATCGGCCTCGACCTAAAACGTATCGCTGTAAGTTTTCGAACTCCTGACGCAGTAACTTAGCTCTTTAGTTTGCCATCCCCCGTCCCCTCGGCCCCTCTTGCGCCCATCATTCAGCGTTTCATCCCCCTTTCGTTGCCGTACCTTCCCTCGCTATGTTTCTTTGGCAAACCAGCCGGTCCCAACGGCGAAAAACGTACCCGTAAATACCGGAAGGAAGCAGTTAGACCGATCGTTTCGCAAATATGTTACGGTCTTTAATTCGGCGTCGCCGAACCACGCGTACGTCATCCCTTTCATGCGAGCCCGGGCCGCCATGCCAGTCGTTAAAAACATGATCCTAGCTGGCCACTTGGCCGAACTTCCGAACTTTTTAGTATCGTCTGCACGCGTGTAAGTACTGCCGCACTACCCGACATAGTAATTAATTCGTGACCACCGAGCTTCGACGAGAACTTAGACCGGTCCTTTAAACGAAATCGCGATTGCGGACCGAGAACGTAAAACTGTAACAGTTCTTATCTCCTCCGTCTGATTTAATAATCACTTTTAGATAACATCGTTCGAGATTTTATTCTCCGAGAGTTTGAACGGCTGCAAAGAAGAGAATCGAGTTCCGTGGAAGTTCCAAGGTTGAAATATCTTTGCAAGGCGTGTTTGTAGCGCTGGTTTATAATACGATGCATAGTAGATACAATTACGTATACTTGTTGGCGCGGTGGAAAGCTGGTATTTTTTTTAAAGATAGCTTGCTCGTGACGTTAATAATCACAAATAACAGAATATTTGAAATTTCACGTTTGAATTGCAATTGTAGAAGTGCAATTAGTCCCGCGAGTAAGGAGGACAGGATGAAAATTTAACGATGCGCAAGAGAGAAGTGAAATATGTCCATGGCCGTGTTTATCCATATCTGTCAGTTACTTTAGTTCTAAAATGTTGCGAAACTTCCCGTAAATTATGTTGCTTCATTCCGGAATCAACGGGCGCAGCACAGAAGTGGTGATTTTTCGTGCGAGTTCCGAGAACACGAAGAACTTCAAAACCGCTTGCCAACTTATAGAAGTAAACAATACTCGCTTGGAAGAACGAAACCGAATGAAGCCTCCGCTCTAAAAATTCATCGTAGTAAATTTTCCAAGCGAAACGGATGCACGTTTCTGCAACATATTCCAGCTACGATGAAGCCCTTTCCGTGCGGCCTGTGCTACACTTCAAAAAATATCGTTCGACTTCTTTATTTATTCACAAGAATTAAAACGGCGCACGGTACCTTATACAACTGAAACGACGGAACATTTGTTTCTGTCAGTAGATTATTTTGAAACTTTATGGAAGACTAAATTTATACGCTTGTTTGGCAACAATGCATCACATATTTTATATTATACAGTCTAAAAGTATTTAACACACTTTATTTTTAATTCGGTTCTATTTCGCATCAAGTTCTTTCTAGATTCTTAATGTTCTGTGTAATTTTTAATGTTGTACCGTTCTGCATTTTTATCGTATTAATCTCATATTTCCCGACCCGTCATTTACCATCCTCGTCGATGAACCTAATGCATACAATAAAAACGTCTTTATTACGTGCACACACGAGACTGCAGCACGTGAAATATGTCGATCACGCTATTTTATGCAAATACAAGTAAACAGCGCCTACGTCGTTCCAGCAAGTCGGCAGGTCTTTAACAGGTGTTCGGATTCAGGGGTTATTTTATTTATTGTGAAAATATTTTCGTCGAGCTTGGTTCGTCAATATTAATAAAGACATACTTAAAGAGCAAACAACGCGACTCTATGATGTTGCAAGATGAAGAAATTTCTCGGTGGCTCGGTTGACACAAAATTGAAACTGCAACTTCGGCGGTGCACGAAAGCTGTTCGATTTCGTTCAGCGGCGCTCGGCGCCTATATCGTGAAACGTATGCTCGGCTTTTACTACAACCGGTAATTACCTTTCGTAATGGCTGTACGTACGTACACGTGCATTCAATAATGCGTGGCATGCGGTACGACTTTGAGCGGAGCCGGGCGTGGCTTTACTTTCGCCTCGTATGCTATCCCCCAGACCACCGCGGGCCATAAACGTTCGGAATAGAGCGGATCTAGCGCACTGTTTTCGAACGTTATACGTTTCACTTATGATTGCGCTGTTATGTTTTACGGGGCGATAAAAAACCCGTCCCGGGAGGCCGAAACAAACCGAAAATCACGATATACACCAGCCCGAATGCAGCGTTGATGACGGTCTCAGATTTTATTGGCGATCGCGTTGTTGCATCTTGAACGATTCCCTTGGCTAGATAGAAACAGACGACGGAATGCGTTTGCTCGTTTTTCCGCTGAAATTTATGATTACAATCGCGTATGAGATTAACGCTAAACCTATCGAGCACTAAAAGCGATTAAAATGTTTTAGCTTATAAAAATGACAATTCCAAACATCCAGATTCCGTATTCCGTGTAGTGCGTTTGCACGCACGGCTAACGCATATTTTTCAATTAAAAATAGAACACCGAGGAATAGCGATCAATTAAACTCGAGCGTTTCAGTTTCAACAACAAAATTTTTCCGCGTAGTTGCTAGTGGATTACGTTGGTGGAAAAAGATAGCAGACCGTGCACGATGATCACACTCGATGATTAATCGTATTACATTAACCATGCGTTTTTCGTCCCAGTTCGCGATACATTGCATTTTAAACACGACGCGTAATGTTCGCTGCGACGAGAGTGCTTCTCTATAATATGGCGCTTTCAAGTGGGTCTCCGATGCAGACATTATCGATTATTTCATCAATTATTCACACACTAATCATTCGACGTTGTCAGGCTTGCTGGAAACAAACAGGCCACTCGAACATTTTCGAAAGACAAGCTCGAAAGCCCATTCGGATCGTTGATGCTCGAAAAAAAGATTATTAAAATGTATTTTTCAACGGTCCCCCATCCTTTTATTTTTAATTTCGAAACCGATTGGAAATAGATACAAAAAATCTTCTTTCCATCAGTTATATCGAATTGATACGAATTCCTTTAATCGTCTTCCGCAGTTCGTAACCGCGATTCGAGAATTCTAATTATTGGAATGCAGTTCGGGAAAAGATATATTGGACTAAGCAATTTGTTACAGGAAATATTGGAACTGCAGGGTTTCAGAAAAGTGAAAATTGAATCCCGTAATTCTGTCAGTTCATTCATTTTTATTGACTTCACAAATTTCATTTTGGTAATTGAACTGTGGACAAAAACATTTCTATTGGTCCTTGTCAATTCAGAATATTAGCTACAATTTTGTAAATAGTTTTTGTAACTCGTCATTTGTAAGAGATGCTGCTCCATAATTGTTTTTATCACGGTCTTAGTTAGTTAACCCAGAATCGCAGGCGCGGAGTCTGAGAGACATTTAAAAACTGCAGAATCATTTGTTTCGTCTGATCCCGCGAGAGTATGCACTCGAGTGACTGTGCAGCTTCGCTCGCGTAGCTTTAATTTAAAGTGGCTCATTATAAAAGGATAATTATGGTACTTTAATGAAACAGTAAAAACGACAATCAAAGTAAAAACAGTTTGTTCAAAGTAACAGATTGCCACATTAATGTAACGGCCTCTGAGACCACACGTCTGTGCTAAAGTGACAATATTTCGTGACAATATTTATGTGTGCGGTTACGGATTAAATTATTTGCTATAAACCATTTTATAACTTGCCTTTGCACTGTGTATAAATACTTCTTTTATTCGCGAAGGCAACTTTCTTCCGGTGTAACGAGGTAAATGATTCTAGAGAATAAAGTTGAATCGATCGATTTAACTTCCTCTTCGCTAAACCAGGGAATGAAGACGATACAACGATAAAGCTCAACACGTTTCTTATCGATTTCGAAACGACTTCTTTCTCGCCTCATCGACAAGTTAACGGTGATAAATCGTATCGAACGAGCTGGGAACAATTCGTCTCCGTGCGGTGAACTGCGAAATGCTCTCGTGAGAGAGCGCAACATATTACGCGCGGTAGATTAACGCGCGAACGCAGCACGAGCTTTTTAATTATGCATAACCGGCGGTAATCGAGGCCGATACCGATCTAATCTAGATCCGCCGGGAGAGGGCGCGCACGCTGTTGGCAAATGATTTAAACGATTTTTAAATTGCATGGGCCTAGATCTCGTAAGCCTCGCGCGTCGTCCGCGTATACTCGTAATAGTAAATCATCCGACGAGCGGTATCAGAAAGTATTATTTTCCGCGGGGGCTTAATAACGTTCGCGGGCGATAAATATTTTGATACACGGCTGCGAATTACGTCAGGTTGCATCGCACCTAATAAAACGCACGCGAGATCACCGGTCCTGCGATACACTTCCCAACAAAATGATAGCACAGATGTGCGATCTGTTATTTCTCGAAGACAGTAGAGTGACTGAACAATTAGAAGAAAAACAGAAATGCTGAAGGCGATAACTAAAAATGTAGTATTCCATCTGCTCGAAGTTGGTGAATCTCGGACGAGAGGGTAATTCCGGATGAAAAACAGGGTTGGAACGATCGCGGCGAAAGTAAAATTGCCCGCAATTACGCCTACTAGGCGACCTCCTTCGCGCGATTCCCGCTCTGTCCTCGATTCTGGATAAAAGGCGCGACGGTGGAAGTGCCGAGCCGAGCCGGGTCAGGAAACATTCAAATCGCGATGATCCATCGGTCCGAAACGGCCGGAATCCGCCTCGGTCACGGACGGGTCCAGAAAAAAAATGCCAAAGTCAGCGGCCGAAGGTGACCGTAATAAATTTCCTCGGGGGCCGAAGCAGTTTCCCCGCCGTCGCAATTTTCTGCGGAACGCTTCTCCACCGGCTTAATGGGAGAACAGGAAGAGGGAAGCAGGAGCCGAGAGCACCAGCTCCCTGGTTGCCAACCCCCTCGAACCTCTCTCGATCCACATCGTTCCGACGTCGGCATCGGCACCAGCAGCAGCAGGAAGAGGTGGAACAAGGCCAGAGAACCGGGAGTGCGGGACGAGTGAAGTGGAATTAGAGCAATCCTCTCTAATGGTAATTAATGTGCGGCGTAGTCAATGTAACTCACGTCGAAAGAAGAGAGCTAGCTTCGCCGCTCGCTCGCGCACTCGCGCAATCAAGTCGGAAGCGTCCCGAAGACTCAACCTCGCTCTTTGCCTCCTCCTGTCTGCTTCGGGCTCGTTCCTGTGCTTAACGGAAATGTTGTCGCTGTGCTTGCTGCTGTCCGTAGCCGCCGCCAGCAAGAAACACGATTGTTCAACCTCGAGATGCACGGTCGCTCGAGCTACTGCCGCGGTCGTCAAAAATCGCGACGATCGATCAGAAATTGGTGCGACGTGGAAGAGAAATATTTCAGCCTAAATTCAAATATTCTTTTCAACGTAAATAAATGTTAGTCGCTTCATCTGGGAGAACGAACGAAACGAATCACATATTTTCGAAATTTGAATACAACGATTAGAACTTCTTAGTCGTTCGTAATTTCCTAGAGGGAAAAGACAATATATATATATTTTATGCCTACGTACTATACAGCCATACTGAAAGTCTAACGAATTGTTAAAATGCTTCAGACTGCTGACACGGATCGAGCGGTTGTTTATAGAGACTTAAAGAGTTGAGGGATCGATTTTCGGAGCGCTGAAATGGCACTTTGGCCCCGGGGTGCGGTGGCCAGCTGGCAGGTAACGTCACGGTACCCCGGCCAGCACTTTTAAACAATGAAAGCTGATTGAATCGGGCTTGGACTCCGTAACCTGGACCTCACGCTCTTTCGTCGGGCTTCGCTCTTGCCCCGAACTTCCGCGCGTTCTCCGACAGTTCCAGCTATTCCGCACGTCCCAATGGCGGTCCACTTCGCTCCCATGGATCCTGGGGGATGGCAGCTGGCCTAGCACGTACCGCAGGGGTCGGAGGTCGCATAGCAGCTACTTTCCCGATGTCACGACACCTCGTTCTCTTTCCTCGGTCGCTTAGCCGACTATTTTTATGATTGCCGGCCATACATCGGCGCCTGTTATCACCGGATCAGTTTGCGGCGGTTTATTGGCTGGGAGAAAATGGGACGATAGCAAAATATTTAAGGAACAAGAGAGAAAATTGTGAAGTTGTAAGCGTGTGAACGCTTACTTTTAATGCTGACGATATTATTATTTTAATATGCCGAGTGCGAGACGAACGCCGAAGTGCATTGCTGCAAACCTAAGTGACCGGCTGACATAACTCCTCGGCTCACCGAAATTTATGAGATATGGATATAAGCAGGCGAATTATTGCGGAGCTATAAGCGGCTCCGGGATGACGGAGATGGGTTCCTCTTTGTGCATGCGAAAGGATTTACGTAACGCAGTCGCGCGTTTTAAACGTGCGACCTCATAACGCATCGGGGCTGCAGAAATTTTCGATTAGCCGTGACGTGGATTTATCGGTCAGGCGAGGCGGGTACACCGAAGTTTACCCTTGTTACCTTATCTAAAACAATAGAGGCAACCCCCGTGTAACACGGTGCTCCTACAACATAATTTCGTTCTAACACGGTTGGAGATTCGGGAACATCCCCGGCGCGACTGTGCGTTTGTGCGCCGTATGCTTTGACAATTGCTGATATCCCCCAACCCTCCTCTGCCGTAGCTAAAATTGATTTTTCATTTCAGCCTAAATGTTCTGATCTCCATGAATGCTAATGCAATTTGGCAATGAGAACTTGAACGAAGGTA
The DNA here is from genome assembly GCA_028455805.1 of Lasioglossum figueresi. NCBI lineage: Eukaryota > Metazoa > Arthropoda > Insecta > Hymenoptera > Halictidae > Lasioglossum > Lasioglossum figueresi. The sequence continues at coordinate 3,797,775 of CM052200.1, forward strand.
CACGGGTCTGTTTCACGAGCAGATCATGTACGTTCCCTAAATACCGCTCCTAAAACTATTCCCACGATGCTTATCTAAATCCTTTGCTCTCCTCGAGTACTTCTCCCAAAATTGTTCACAACCTCGAAAAGAAATATTATTGTATCGAGCAGGAATTGAACTAATTTTTAAATGTATAAATTCGTACAGGACTGGAATTTAATAAAATTATCCATCGTAAAGTTCGCGTCAACAAGGGAAGCGAAACTGGCGCAGATTCTCCTCATAGACACTTATTTCGAAGGAATTCTGTGTAGCAGCGAATCTAATATTACAAGAATCCCTGTAAAGGAATTCATATTAAAAGAAAAAGGACGATGTTTGCGTAAAGTTTCTAGGTTGCGTATCCTCTTCTTGAAACGGTCAATTTCTTCGGTGCTACCCGAGAACGCGTAAAAACACCAGTGTATGCCCGTGCAACCGTGTTGCATCCGTGTTGCAACCGGCGCTGCATCAATTTGTTGCGCGTTTTATGGATGTCCTTGCAAAGAGATCGAAAAATGAAGTGTAGCGGAAAAGGGGATTTGTATACAAGAGTTTCTACTGGAATGTAAACCTTAGCGAAAAATATAAAAGGAATGTTCAAGTGTTCTCGCATGACAAACATTTTGTTTAATCTTTGCATTCGCATATAAATTTTCGGGAAATTAAGTGTTCGCTGGATGATGTTTCCTATAGTATAATAGGGATAGCGAGTTAAAGTTAATTGAAAAATTGTAAGATTTTCTGATGGCTGCCGAAATTACTGTTCTCCGATTAGATTAGCATAGGTAGCAGTGTGGGGTAACTTGTACTTTGAATCGCCCGGTAGAGTCGGTTGATTAATAGTCGTAGATCTCCTCCGAACGCCACCGTTTCCATCTAATTCCCCTTATCTGTTCCCAGTAAACCTCAAGTTCCCTCGGTAAACCTGTATCTTTTATCCGGCCATTTGTACTAATATGCGTATCCACGGTTCTACGATCAGTATTCGCGACGTGTACATCAATTACGGTCGACGCTAGGCGTCGGCGTCGGCGTCGGCGTTGGCGTTGGCGTCAGCAACGGCGGCGGCTTTGACGGAGGGTCGCAGTTAATAATGGCGTGGCGGGTTACTTGCTAATGGTTTTCTATTACACGTGGCAGAATAATTAGCTTATTACAAGTGATCGCGAGCTACCTGTTGCCAACTGGCTGTTGTTTAAAGTTTCGAACAACTCCCAGGGTCAGTCCGCACATGCGAAATAATTAACGAACGAGATGGCTCGTTGCAAAAACAACAAGCCACGCCGAGCTACGTCACGCCACGTCGGCTCGTTTGTGCACGCTCCCCGGCTACCTGTAATTAAAAGTAATATTGGCTCGGTGACACGACCTCACGGCAGCAAAGTTTGTCAACGGAATGGATACCATTCACGGACTGAATAAATTTGCACCGTTCAAGATCCACCAAAATGGCGGAACGTGTCTCTCTTTTCGGAAGTCAGCGAAATAAAATGACTTCGAGGATTTACATAACAAATATCGCTCTCCTTAATGAAAACCGAGTCTTCATTTCAATTTCAAATATCTTTTTCTTCTACATCGGCTGATCTAATAAATTTGCATACCCTGTTAATAAGAGGTGACATCTTCGTTTCCTGTCTTCTCGGAAATATGATTCGAGCGGCGTATTTTCATCACCTTTATAGGGCAGTCCTAGTAATGGATATAATCTTTCCGGAAAGTTATAAGCATACTGCGAATTTGATCTATTTAGAACTTCTATGAAAATATGTTAGTCCGGTTAAATGTTTAATAAAATTTCGACAGATTCTCGTTTTATCTTGAACTTTACGACTCCGTTAATAGTGTAGTCTGATTAGATTTATCTGATCCGTTTCGGAGTTTAATTTCTAAATGTCTGTTTAATTTTAATTTTGAATATTAATCGCTGCTTAAAATTGTTGTGGTTGTAGAATGAAACTCCGACAAGAATTTCATAGAACTTTATACATTAATTTCCAAAAATTCATTTCAGTGGAGAATTTCATTAAGACTTTCATTAAGAAATTATAACCATTCGGTAAGCTTTTCTCATTTAACTCTTCAATTTCTTTAACTTTCAGGTCATCAAGGCTAGAATAAACGCAAAAAATTCCCAGTCTACCGATTACAAACGTTTCCTTCATTAAACGATGAACAAAAGAACCCGCTCAATTCATCTGAGTGCATAATTCGACAAGCATAACGGCAAGCTTCGACCGTCGGGGCCGCTTCAAAATGAAGCTTCCCGGACTTTTAATAAGCAAAGCTTGCACTTACCGCGTAAAATTACATAATGGCGTGCCGTAGCGCGAGGCTTGTAAGCTTTTCCAAACGGCTCGTAACATCTCGCAACTTTTTAAAGGGAACGGATTTAACGAACCCGTTCTACGCGGAATGAGTGGCCTCCGGATAACCATAAGATTTTACTATTCTCGGTACTCGAAAAATAACCTTCCCCGCCGCGAACAAAATATTATTAGTTACTCCAGTAGTGTAGTAAACCAGGCCTAAAATTTCAGAAAGATTACTCCAACCCATTGCTCACAATAAATTCCCAAATATTTACTTTCGACGGTCCACATCAGGCAGTTCTTCTCTTCAGAGAAGAACAGATTACGTACGACCAGAGGAGGACGGCGATACCCGTTTAATCGATTCGATGCTCCTCTCGTAATCGCTTATTCGCCGATACCTTTTACTGTCTCTCTTTCTCTCTCTCTCTCTCTCTCTCTCTCTCTCTCTCTCTCTCTCTCGTTTCCCTCTTTGTCTTCGGTTCGTCGCGCGATCGACGGGAACGATCGGTCGCTTTGCAGGCGCTTGCGAATCGACGAGGAGGGCCGAGCCACCATAAATGTCTTCGGCCGGTTGATTGAAATTTATGTTTTAATTCATAGCCGAATGGGCGGCCGCGGGAAACGCGGCGCGCCGTATAGCAACGAACCCGGACGGGGGAATGGAGGAAAAGAGTTCGAGCGAGCTTGCGGGGTCATTTCGTTTCTCTCTGTTTGCTGTTAATTTACAGTGACGTGCCGCGGCTGAGCGCGTCCCGGGCTAATAAATTTCGAGGCCGGCCCCGGCCTTCGCGAGGACAACGTACGCTTTTCCTTCGGTCTCTCCTTTCCTTTCCCTCTTTCGTACTTTCTCCACCGCCCTCAATCGAAAAACATCGTCTTCGTTCCTTCTTCTTCTGCGAGCTCCTTCTTCGCGCCCGGTCCTCGCCGCGATTTTCTATCCGGTCTCGCCGGCAATCGCCGCCCCCGTGATCGTTTCCTAGCGTGTACGGGGATGCGTTGTTATTTCGAACATCCCCTTGAGATCGAGTCGTGCGGGAAACCGGGAACGATTCCGTAAGTTAATGGGAACGCCTCGTAATGAGACGAGACGGAAGTCTTCGCTCCGGAGCTTCGGCTCTGTCTGCACGGTAATGCCGATGGTCGTGCAAGCAGAAACACTATTTAATGGATTGCTGCGTCGATCGGTGAGCTGGAACCAGCAGCTGATGACTACTCCAGACTTTTCATGGTTTACTGTGCTATAAGCTCCCTTTGTTAACAGAGTATTCTTGTCATTCCAAACATTCTTTCTCAGTTCGATTAGTGTTTTGGGAATATACACATGTATCAATGTACTTCCACACTTTCATGTCCATAATTGCGAAACCAGAGATCTGATATATATATATATGTTATTCTGACTCCGCTAGCAGTTCTAGAGTTAACAAACAGAATATTCGAAGCGACTCCCCGAAAGTTCCGCAACTCGAGAAAGTCTATTCTGCAGTGTACACGCGGCCTAAGACAGCAGCTACGAGGTATGTATCTCTGTATCGAAAGCGAACTCTGTGTTTAGTTTACGTAACGATGATCGCATACCCTAAAACTCAAAGGGCCGGTCCCTCCTTCTCTTTCAATCTCCACCCTCTCGACTGTATTTCCCCGCTTGATCCTTTCCGTGACTACATTTCATAACAACATTTTCGTTCCCTGCTTCGAACGGAGGGATGACGAGGGCTTCGACTAGTCCGAAGTAAAAGAATCGGGATTGGTCGCCAACATAACAGGCAAGAGACTATGTATGGTATCGATTCCGTTGATATACTACAAATCTCCTCGCATTATGGCTGCGGTTACAGTTTATGACGACCCAACGTTTTGACGAATACGTTTCTCGAATGAAACCAAGCGACCATTGGAAATTGAAAATATCTTGACCAATACGTTTCTCGAATGAAACCAAGCGACCATTGGAAATTGAAAATCTCTTGACGATTAGTTTCAACAAATTTGTTTTGACGACTTCCAACGAAAGAACCGCACGCGGTGTAATCATTTGAACGAGAATTAATTTATTTGGTTGTGCTGATGTTGTCACTCGAAATTTAATCAAGGCAAGATGGCGTTCGATGGAACGATTGACGGTGAAAGAAGCAGGAACGTGAAACTTCGCAAGGCATTTTATAGTCCGGGAAATATTCAGGGGTGTTGGAAGGAACCGTACAATGGAAGCGTTGAGTACCTCGGAGGTGCAAGAAAAATTCCGTGAGGGTGGAAGAGGCTTCCCGTTTATGTAAATATCAACAACGCTCCTCCAGTTACGGGAACGAAGTGCGTGAAATCGTAAAACGCAAATCAGGCAACGGATACGGTCGATTGAATACGTAGAAGTGGAGGATTCGATAAACAGCGGGTCCGTGCCTGCTTGATTCACGAAAGAAAACGAGGAGCTAAACTAAATCAGTTCGAAGTCGACAAACTTTCAGCGTGACGATATACATTAAAGATTCGAATGGCTTCGGTAATTCTAGTTTGTATTTTGCTTTCAAGCTGCAAATAACGAATTACCTTCCACGTTTCGTCCATTTAACGCTTCACTCTTCGCTTGACGTGGAACCCGTTGCATTTAAACACGTTTATCGCTTTCAAGAAAAACTTACACATTCTCCAGAACATAAAAAGTGGCGAACCGTTGTAAATTTTGGCTCCCACGTATAAAACAACGAAACAGCTAACGACGTACTTCGACATCCAGTGTATTCCGCTCTTAAAAAACTTTTTCTATTTTCATTTTCTCCGTCGTATTTTCTTGGTTTCGCTTTTTTCGTCGAATTCCGATGGCGTAAAAATTGATCAAATTCATAAATTTGGTAGTTTCAGGACCTGCAAATGTTTACCGTCAACTACCTGCCACTGTTTTTGATAAATTCCCGTTGTTTCAATTGTGACGGATAAGCAAAACTTTTAAAAATAATATTTGCCGGAATGTCCAGGTGCGGTCAGAAAGCCTCAGGAAATGCAATGTTTTATTAAAAAAATATGTTGTTACATAAAATATTGGATATTTGCGCGAGGATAGTTTTTCTATTGGAGCGCATAAACGAAATACGTGGAATATGCTCGTGGCAAACATGGCATCGTTTCTCGACTGGCTAGTTTATGCCAAGTCACTACTAGAAACAGACAACGCCGCTCACAGTCAATGTTTGCTCTTATGAGGGCGAGTGGAAACAACGATTAATGGGCACACACGTCAGCCAAGTTCGGCTCCGTGCTGTGCGGCCTCCATGAATTTTTCAAAATCGGTTTCCGAAAAAATGAAGATTCGTTTAGCTTCATTCGTTCCACTTTTTCCACTTGCATTTTGACGAAGAGTTATCACAGGACAGATTTTTATTGAAAGGGCAAATTGGTACAGTGATAAATCATGGAACTCAAATAGAAAAAAAGGTATTTTACTTTTTCTATTAACTGTGCCAGTGAATTAAATAAAACGGGGAAAAATTAAATTCTATGAAACCTTTATTCTTTTATTAAAATCTCTGTAAACTGTGTATGAATATATGTAAGTTCGAAGTTTGCTATCATATTTATGCTATTTTAATTCCTAATACGCCCAATATAATATTCTAGTAGTTGCTGTTACTACTAAAACTTGTTTTATATTTCTCTTTATATCGTATAAGACATTATTAATTTTGATATTTTTTCTATCAACACGTGTTTACGCCTTTTAAGTAACAGTGTGATATAATTAATCGAAGTACCACATTTATGTTATTGAACTAAATTGTTCGCAACGACTATATTTTAGAAGAAGCCTGTGGAAAAGGAGAATAGAGGGGGCAGTGTTATAGTTGTCTGTAAAACCGCACCGACGCATGCAAACCATCGTGAAAAATGGCGTCCCGTACAAATTATTCCAACGGCCAGTATTTTCCCGTGGCAGTGATTTATCGTAAACGAGCAATCAATACATTTCACAAATTTTTTGGTCGCACGGTCGGCCGGGCGTTACCATTTTTTCGGGGAGTATTTTTATTTCTTTCTCCCAGCGAAAATAAAAGGTTTCGTGGACCGACGGGTTATCGCCTCCGTGGAACCGCGATATTCGATTGTTACACAGGAGAATCGCGGGATGAAAGCGTCGATGGAAAATGGTGCAGCGTCTAGTCGCGAAATGGCAAGGATTAAACGTGCTGCGGATTCGACGTGACAATACAAAAGGTGTTCAAATATTGCAACTCGTGCGATATATACCAATCAATAAATAATACGGTTTAAAATAAATATACTTTTCTCCTCAACGTAAAACAGCATAGCATTGAAAATTAGCTCAAAGGAAACAATTTAACTAATTGTTTTATATAAATTGTAATGAGACATTTTATTACATTAATATTACAATACATTCAGTCTTCTATTTCGTATTTATACGTATTTCCATGCGACGTAAATAATGCAAATTTTTATTTATTATGTGTATATAATAATTGAATAACGACTAATTAATCTGTTCGTTATTTTGAATAACATTTGCCCAACATTGTATGTAAGCACGCAGTGCGCAGATTACTATTTTCAGAGTTCATAGAATATCTTGTTAATGATTGCAGCTTACCATTTTAATGAGAAAATGGCGGACATGTAGATTTGTGAAGCTGCCAATAGCGACGCCTATAAATACCAACAAATAAACGATTCGTGTCAGCAAAATCGAGAATCGCTTATTACCCTCGATGTATCACCGTGCGTTATTTATTCCGCGACTACGAAATACTTTTCGACGAACCAGGAGGAACAGTTTTCGCGGATAAAAACACGGTCGGAGTGCACGTGAATCTTACAAATGCGCGACGCATGTAAGTTTCCAAGATGGACGACGAGCCGTCGCGCGTCGGTTTTACGCGAAACTTGAACTTTCAAATATCTCATTAATTCCGAACTGTCTGCCACTGGCAGTCATAAGTTCCGACGCTCGTGGCTGTTCCAAAAGTTCAGAAGTATCGCGCACCAAAGGCGAAATAAAGAAACGCTCCCGAAACTTCCGGGGACTTCCAAACGAACGTGGAACGGGCAGGTTCGACTTAACATGGTAACGACTAATAAACCGTTTCGTTAATGAGGCCCTGTGTAGCCATGGAGCTCAAATTTTACCAGCTCGGCGGCTTACCGAAATGATATCTACCCATTTTGCGAAACATTTGCTGGAAATGCTTATAATTTGAATTAGAACTACTTATAAATACCAGAAACAAATTAAAATAGATAATTAAGTAATTCGGTACATAAATTACAACCCGTAGCAATGCTTTGAAACTCTGGCATACCACTCTCGATTACGAATGCAACAGTTTCATCGCAGAGCTAATATTTCAGAGATAAAAGCAAGTCCATTTTATTGAAGGGAAGATTATACGAAATTATTTACATTTTTCGGAGCATAAATGGCCTTTCCAAGCGCATTGTTTCCATAAATCTGCGCAAACACAAGGGCATTAAATGGGTCGGATCCTGCAGGAATAAAAAACAAGTGCATTCATTTTGATGCACTGGCGGCACCGTTGATGTGCCAATTGTATTGCAAAATCCTTAAGCTAGATTTTCGCAGTGCTACGGTCAGTGGCCAGCGGCCATTGAAAACCTTTTGTAAAAATCCGCGACGCGCGAATAGTTTGAACATCGTTGAACAAATTCCATTGAAAGCCACTCTGACGGCAGTTTGACAGCGGGTAGCGTCTGTCAGTGTGGAATAATAGCCCGAATGCAGCTCTAGCAATAATTCCGGCATATCGATACACTGTAAAACACATTAGCCGGAAATGAAACATAATCACATTTGCAAATTACGAATACACGCGGAACTATTCGTTCCCGATAATAAATGGCCGATTTACCTTGAATCGCGTAAGCTCGGTTTATTAAACCAAACAAAAGAAGACCTTTTCAATGCGAATGTTGAAAAAATTAATTTTTAAAGAGTTGCAGCTATTTGAAGTATATAATTCTTCATCTAAACATTCTTTCAATTCAGCCTCCCCCATGCTGCAACGAAATTCATCCTCGCGCAGAGCCACGTGATACCGCTGACTCCTAGTTCTCTCTGTCTCTGTCTCTCTTTCTCTCTATCTCTCTCTCTTTCTCAATCCTCTGCTATCATCCCGTTTCTCCGACCTACTTTCGATCTTCGACGGACGGAACTTTATTGTTTGTGTTGGAAGTTCGATCGTTTAATTAGCCCATAAATTAGCATCGAATTATACGGCCCGGGTCCCCGATTGTGTTCCTCCTCCCGGCACCCGCATATTTCTTCGCAGCATCGCGCCCGAATTTTCCAGGCCCGGTTTTTGCACCGGTGATTTGCGTACCCGGCCCAGTCGCTGTTTTCGGCGTCGCGTCGTTCCGCGCGATGACTCGCCGGAATTGATGACGCAATCCACCCCCGCAGCCGGACCGTTAATGCTTTCCTGTTTCCCGCGCAGTGGAGCGGGACCGCCTATGGTCAGACAGAACGCGGCCGCGATCCGGCCTCTCAGCTATCGATTAAATACCACGCCGTTTTGTATCGATTTAATATTTCTCCGGCCGCAGCCACTGTGTTAGTTCAATAGTGGGCCGCGGCGACTTTCTAGATACGTACAATGGCTAATAGGTTTTCCGTGGCACCGGATATCTGTCCTTTTCTAAACGTCGAACCGCCGAATCATGCGATTCGCGTAATAACCGATGTCCCACTATCCTAAACGATACCACGCATAGCGTTAGACGCAAATGCACGATTCTCGGAGATAAACAATATTGTGAATAATAGTGCAGCAATTTGTAGCGGTGAGTCTCCGAGTCACCCCTCGACCCCTAAGGGTTAATACGTAATTCATTCAATGTCTAAAGCAAACATAAATGGAGCAACTACAAGTAATAGGTGTCTCATATTTGGTTTAAACGAAACCAAATTAACGCTGTGGACATAGTGATTTAAAATTGCAACGAATAATGGAATAGTTCGAAGATCCACGATTAATGAAACATGATAACGACAAAGACTATTGGCGACTGGAATAATATCCGAAGTTGCACGGAGGAATTGTCTTGCACGTAACCGATTAATTATGCGTACGTAGCGGCATGTTCGGAGCCCTTAAGCTTTGTATAGAAAATTAGGTCAAGATTGTTTGAAAAGGATAATCAAGACGCCTACCAACCCGATCGATATAAAGCAGAATCTTCGGACTCGGACAAAGCGTGTAGAGTCGCAGAATTAGATGCAAACGATGCATCGGAGCAGAGGACCTACTGTATTCCAAGTGCGGGGCCTCCTTTGTGGATCCACACAATGTGCTTCATAAATTGCATAATCTTGCTTTTATCATGCAAAGTGGATCGGGGCGTAATTACGTCAGTACGGCCGGCGAACACTCGAAGAAGCGTTCGAACCTACCGAACTGTGAAATAAGCCGGGTTTATAGTGGGAGAAAAAACACCGTAGTGGATCGTATCGGGGATGAGTATTGCCCATAAAATTTTTCATCGCGACTGTACACCGCATAAATACGATCGTAACTTTTCTAATCTCCGGGATGAAGAGCGTCGGCACGTATGGACGCCACCCCCCGGAGAAAATACCGACCTCGCCGGGCAAGTTTCGCCATTTTTTGCGGGAACTCGTTTAACAATGCCCATTACCTGCCGATTATTCTCGATGAAACGTCTGACGAAACGTCTGACGAAACCTTCCCCCTACCGAAACCGAAGAAACGTACCTACTTTCGCTATCGACGCATTTCGCGAATACACGACGCAGAAATTTCACTTTGCACGCTATATTTGGAAAAATAGTTACTTTAACGTTAAAAACTTCCTTCCTCACCCAAGATCTTATAGACGACAAAGAACTTCTAATGACTGTGACTACAACATAAATCATAGTACACCGGGTTAAAGGGTGTGTGAACAATTATTCGAGACATATTTCGAGCCTAACCGAGACGATTGTTTAGTGCAAGCCGATAGAGAGTTCCATTTGTCTGTCTCCGACTGCTTATAAATCGCCGTTTGTAATTGAGCGAACGATTGCGAGTGACTTGAAAGATTTATGCGGTCGGTACAGGCGAGCTGAGCGTCTGGAACAGCAGCGGTGCCCGGAATAAATTTGAACAGCGGTAAATGTATTAATAAAACATCGATAAAATAAATCTGGTGGCCAGGGAGGGGGCGGTCGTGCACGCCGGTACAGTGAAGATAGGGAAGAAGCGACGCGGAGCTGGACGAAAATCGTTTGGAGCGAATTCAATCCCGAAACAGTTGGGCAAACGCGAGGGTACTCGGACGTCCGGGGGTAGAACGAGAAGTTTAGCTCGCAGAATCTCCTGGGTGTATCGCGGGAAACGCCAAAATCTGCCGGCGGGCAGCGCCGGGTATCGCCATGCGAACCGGTGGAATTGGCGTGGTCCCATCGGACATAAATTTCAATCAACGGCAGCGACGACGCTCCACCGTCGACGGCAGTTCGAAGGGAGCCCGAAATACAATCGCGTCCTCATTGAAGGCGTCGCTCGCATACTTCGACCCCTACCGATATTTATTGCTACCTGATCGAAGGTACGCTGATTGGTTCACGTCGATCTATCGTTCGTGCACGGTAACACGACCCACGGAAACGTAAATTCCGTACCGGCCCCGGTCCCGTTGATTGGCTCCCGGGACGCGAAATTTGCATTAAACAAAACCCACGACGTCCTTATCGCCGATCGATAACTCCACAATGCCTTCGTCGACTAAGAGGTCGCTATACTGGAAAGAACGTATTTTTGCTCTGCTATAATTAATTTTTTACAAAAACTGGTGTAACACTTCTTGGAGACAATGTCTCGAGTTATATTAACCCTCGAACGTTCTTTTATTGTATACTTTCTGCGGCAGTTACCGTGCACATAAAGCTGAATGATAACTGTCGATCATGTACCGGGTACACCTAATAATTGCTTGTGCGTTGTATCGATACAGTGGACCTTTCACTCGATGTGGAACAGCAATTTGTTTCTTATTGAAAAATATTTCTCGGGAAGAAGTCAATTTGGAGGCACGACATACATATTTCAACGTTCCTGAATAAATCGGTTCTTGAGAAAGCGAAGAAAGTAAAAAGAGAAAGAAAGAAAAGTAATCATACTCCCGGCGAACAGGAACCCAACCCAGGGTCTCCATTTTACCATCCCACGTTGTCAAAGCAGTTTCCATAACTTCTACATTCATATTGCATATTGTAAATACTTCATTTTAATTGTTGATGCTTTCGAAGGAAAGAAAACGTTTTGCATCGATTGTAGAAAACAGGAATTGGATAGAAATTTATTTTCTCCTTTAATAATTTTGATATATTGGAAACAACGTAACAATATTCTTAAATTTTTGTAATCTTTTTTACCGTTTTATATTTCACTCAACAAATTTCGCCAAAAAATATCTAGTTATAAATGTATTGTTTTGGAATGTGAACAATACCATTATACAGTGACATCCACAGTTTTATTCGTCCGCTGTTTTTCAATATTCTCTGATTATTGCTATTGACAGAGAACAGAAAATAAACAAAGAATTTCCGGGCATTTTGATTAAAAACGACAGTAATATCGAATCGCTGCAGAATTTTTAAAGTGGCACAATGTTTCCTTCGGCCTCTGTTCCTATCAGTGTTTATCGTTTTTATTTCGGACGGAAATACACTTTTAACCTACACTCTTTCGATTTTGACGTCCCAGAGATTCCATGGCGAGATTGTTCGACCTACTTCAAAACCTCGACGTCAGGCTAAATCAATTTCCCATTTTTATGTTTTTAATCAATCTCCGATGATTCTATCGATGCTACACGGTTTCTCCGTCTGCCGTTTCCTTCGGCACTTTTATATCCGATTTCCCCTGGAACTAAAAGCAGCGATATCCATTACAGTATACTCTGAAAACAAACTTCCTGCAACAAATTAAAATTGAATTTCCCCGCTTCGTACGTGCTCGGTGCATTCGAATTCAACAATTGTATTTATAGTTACAGCTCATTTTTTCCATTGAGCGGTAAAATGCTCGAGGCAATTAATTATTCTTGAAAATATTTAAAATATACCCTATACACTGTTTGTGGAGATAAATTTACATTTATATGAAAAGAACACACAATAAAATTGCAAGTGACACACATTAAAATTGGATAAAGCATAGTAGGACATCTAAGAACATGCTTTGGAAAAGTAAAATTATTATCATTCAACGTCGAACCAAAAGACCAGCGAGAGCATCCCAAAGTTCATGGAGTCGTAGTAGAGGATGTCGGAGGTGGAGGATTGAAATCAGAGGAAGAAAATCAGTTTACGTGTCGTCGGGGTTCGATCGTCGACATGTATCCTTGGATCTATCGTCGGGGTCACGTCGATCTGGCCGATACAAGCCGGGCCGACACCTGTCACACCCTCGTAAAACGAAAATTGCTTCATTAAGCTTTCCTCAGCTGGTCCGAAGACGGTTTGTTTACCGATCGGCACCGGGACCGTTCAACCGTGCCGTGTTACAGGGAAGTGACATTCCGTGACAATCGGGCCTGTTCTCTTATTCAAGTGCCTATTCCGGGGAAACGAAGCAGCGCGTCAGAATATTGCCTTCCCGCGTTCATTGGCAGGTTTTAATTAACTCCGCGTTCGGAAAAGTAATAATAACCGCGCGCGCACTTTACATAAACTCGATAACCGGCAGACTCGAGGCTGCGGGGAGCGAGAGGGGGTGCCGAGTACGGCTACGCGGCGACTCAGATTGATTCGAGAAATGTTGCATTGTGCCCTCGTTATTGCACGGCTGCCGAGAGCATTCTCGAGTGCATCCGACTGTAACGGACTAGCCGTGATTGCTTCGTATTTTCAAGCGGAGATATTACTTTGTTCGCCTCACCTCGAACAACCGGCTAACCGGGGATGTTTCGTGGTATTTAATAAACGATTAACGAGTCCGTTTTCGTTTAAACCGTTGCACGCTCCAAGGCTGCCGCGACGCGGCCAACGTTAATCCCGAGCCTGTGTATGAATGGCCATTACAGTGGACCGGCAGTTTTAACTAAATTGTTGTAGGACGAATGCGGGTAATGTGGATCAGCGTAATATGGGACGTCGTAGAATCTTGACGAAGAGGCAACGAAATTAAATATTAGTTTATTAGGCAACCTGAACTTTAGAATTGTGTAACGACTTTGAACGAATTCGCGAAACGACACCCAGTCAACTGTCAGTATTTCACCCGAGTAGTAAACCGAAAGATCGATGGCGGACGAAAAATGGGTAGCGCATCGTGTCTGTCGGCAAGTTTCCCGCAGTTAAACGCATAGCGGCGGCAACTTGTTCCCATTCATCGTGCAGTTTACACGATCGCGCTTGTACCGGTAGCATCCGGCCCCGAAACTTCCTTAAACAAGAACGCCCGAAGGACCTTCGCAATTAGTAAATTCAACGGACGCATCCAGCCGCGAAAGAAAAGTAAGAAACCACGTGTCTCGTTAAGGTAACGCGGCGAGAACGGAAGTTTGATTAGTCGACAGCCCGTGCAAGCAGAATATTAGCGATCGTAGCCGAGAACTTGTTCATTAATGGATCGGGGAGAGTTGGACGCCTTGGTAAATCCACGTTGTAATCTGACGACTGGATCGGGGCCGGCAATTGAAACTGCCAGCAACAGCCGAACAGTTCGAAGTCACCGCGGTTTCGGAGGCTCTGTCTGCAACTAATATACGCGCGTGTAATTAGTTGTGTCGCGCTCGATACTGCGCTCACCGACTGATTTGTTGTTGGCTATAGTAATTTTATTGGCCCTCCGTCCGCGTCTCGGTCGACCCAGCGTCTGCTCCTATGACTATCGTCGCTGGCTATTATTTAACAATCGGTCGATATTAATGGCGACAGCGGAGAAACTTCAAGCAATTGGTAACTCGAGACGTGACTTCGCTAGAAACTATACTTCTTTAGAAAATGTATAGCTAGCCGACACGTTTTCTCGCCTTTGAAGAGGGTGAAATGAGAACTCCATATTTCTGTGGTTATAACGTATTACATTGTTAGGAATCCCCCGACAGTAATTTATTTTTTAAATTTATACTTTATTATCGCACTCATATTTCAATGTTCTTTCTATAATTGTACGAGTTAATTGCCTTCTTTTGGATTGCCCTGGCTTGAAATGAATATTTCCACTGAAACGTGGTCGTACGAAATAGCTTGTACATAGTTCAACGCGAACAATGTTTTATTCGATCTCACAATATTTCATTTGAATTTTAAATTAATAGAACGGAGCGAATCAATCATGTGTGATCGAACTATATTTTTAGAATCATTTATTCGCTAGAGAGTTGATAATGGCCGAGTCGATAAATGGAGCAGCTGAAGCTTTCCGTGATTATCTCTGCGTCAAACGATAATTTGTAAACGGACCAATAGACTGCGGATTTTATGCATTTCTGACAACCATTAATAGGTGAAATATAAAAATAAGGAACACATTGAAAGTATTTCAATTAAAATTTAAAATCGTTAGAGAAAGAAAAACGAATACTTATCTGGTTCCAATACCTTGACATTGACGCAAAAAATCTCTAAAAAGACATGTAAAAGGATTAGCGAGGGGAAGAGAGGCGAAGAAAATTCGAGGCGAGATTTTAGAAAAACATTTACATATTTATATATATATAAAATATAATACAATTTGTTACAGTGTAGATGATAGTGT
Organism: Lasioglossum figueresi; assembly: GCA_028455805.1. Taxonomy (NCBI): domain Eukaryota; kingdom Metazoa; phylum Arthropoda; class Insecta; order Hymenoptera; family Halictidae; genus Lasioglossum; species Lasioglossum figueresi. The sequence continues at coordinate 3,812,851 of CM052200.1, forward strand.
AGCGTTTAGACGTTAATATCCAGTGTAAATTAGGTATAAATCTAAGAGCGGTATGGAAGGACAGGGCGCCCGGTATGCGTACGAATCATGAGCGTGCGTGCGCGCCTGTGCGTTTCGCAATGCGTTCTCGGAGCGCACACGCGCGCGTCGCTACAGTTTTGCGCTTCTTTATCGTTTCATTTCTTTTTTTTTTCGTCGCTTTTTGTTCAACACGGTTACATGTAAATTATAAAGATACAAGATACTATTTAGCTAGCTACCGGAATTCCAGTGTAGGTGCCTATAAAGAGTCCGGGACGTAATTTTAAATCTAAAAACTATATACAGGATACCTATGTACACGCACACGCTATCCGCTCGATTCCTTTACCCATTCCTGCTGTTTTGTTGCTTGCGTTGCTGCCCGGTGACCCATATATAATCGGGGAACGGGCCGCTGGTATCGTTCTCTAATCTTTTACTACATACAGTACATACACATGTCCGATTTCCTGGCCCCGCGTCGCGTTTTCGTCGGCCGCGTATCAATCGAATCCTCGGTGTTTACCGAGGCCGGCGCCTCTAATGGCCGTGCATCGCGTGTCGCTGAATCCGATCGAGCTAATCAGGCAAATCGGAACGACGCGGAACAGTTTCGCGAACAACGGCAACCGCAGCTCGCATCTCTCTCTCTCTCTCTCTCTCGCTCTCTCTCTCACTCTAAGTTCTTCTTCTTCTTCTTCTTCTTCCTCTTTGTGTCTCAGGTACTGCTCTCTCGCCGCTTATTCGCAGAACCGAACGATCGCGTCTCCGTGTGTATATTGTACAATGTGCAATTTGATCTGACGCAGAAACGACCGGATAATCAGTGAACGAACGCCCTGCCCCGGTAGGACCACAGTCGATTTACAATTCGATTTACGCTCGACGCGTTCGAAAGCGCGACGGGCGCCAGGAGTTCTCGGCTTAAAAGACGAACCAGCTAACGTACACACGATGCAAGATCATTTTTGTTTATTTTTTCGTTTTCTTTAGTATAAATGCGTAATATTCGTTCCCTATGCATCTAACATAATTATACCAGTATAAATGACATTTACTTGTGACACTTTGCTTGATTGTTCTGGTCAATATCACCGGCAGTTCCTATCACCATCCTTTAACACTCCAACCGAAAATCATCTTTTCTCCGCATTCCCTCTTAGACGCAATGTCGACGACGACGACGACAACGGCGTCGCGGCGCCGTGACCGAAATCAAACGTCGACGTCGCGGCGCGGAAGAAGTCACGGAACGACTCCGTCCGTCGCCACTCTCGCACAGCCGATTCTAACGAGCTCCTTTGGCGATGATAAATCATCGCTTATCCCCTTGGCGGATCGCACGGTTACGTGGTACACGCAGCGCAGAAATTCGAGGGTAAGAAAGCGACAGTGGTTCTCGTTCGTTTCACAAGCTCTGTACCTCTCTTTTCTCACTCGCTCTTTGCAGATCAACATACGCTCGATCGTCGGGCGACTGTGAACACTATGCCGGCCGCAAATCGTGAAAATTTAACAACTCCGGTCAATTTATTCGATTATACTGCCTTGTACTTTGAGGGTTTTTGCGATTCTTTCCTCCATTCTCTAGCTCTAGACTTTGACCGTATTCGTATATTCGAACACGTCTTTTGTCTTTAGTATGAAAATGTAACTATAAAGTGTACGTACTTTTTAAATTGAATAAAAATTTAATTGATGTCCAGAGTTCACGAATATCGTGTTCAGTCGTCGTTTCTTTGCCCAGTAACAGAAAACTTTTGCACAGATAACATACGAGTGGCCCTGTACAGCCAATGAAATGATTAAATAACGTGCTCCATGGTTAACGATCGTTTCAGTTTGTTAATTAGAATGGAGAGAATCCAGCAGAGCAATCGCACTCGCCCAACACAACCGTCGCGCTCGAATCGCATAGGATCGGCGACGACGGTTCCGAGCAATATCCATTATTACACCTCGTGTATGAGTACGCATGTGTTCGTGTATGTAGACTCGATGATATTCGATGTAACAAATGAAGAACGACGAACGGAAAAAGGGTATGTCAGTTCGAAGTTGGGTGAAGCCGACGACGTTAGCGAAGTTGGCAATCTGGTTGGCGGCAGTTAGTTCTTCCCGGCAAACTCGATTCGACGATTACACGATGGACAATGATGATGAGGATCGAAAGGAAGGAACGGTGGATTTGTTCGTTTTCTCTTATTTTGTTTTTTGTCTTTTTTGTTGCTCTTTTTGACGCCTAATTGTGTGTTTCCGCGTGGTGTTTGGTGATCTCGCTCGACTGCCCTACGGTCTTCTACACATACAGATCCCCTATGACATTTACGAATAATCGTAGTATTAAATTGTAAAATGTGGCTACGCGTTTATCCATTACCGATTAGTCGACTACAGGAGGTTTTTCCTACTACGCTAGGGAGAAAGTTTAATCATCGACAACACCGATCGTCGTCGAGGGGGTTCACGGACAACCATGGACCTCCTACCGACTTCTCTGACGACCGTGAAGGAAAAAATTGTACGCGAATCAAGTCGTGTCGTTCCCCGTGAAATTTTTCGATGGGAACGGGCTTGCTGTCCGGGCTGACCGATTTCCTCATTCTGTCCTTTCGTCCGGTAGCAAGCCGCGTTCTTTCCTCGACGCTAATGGAGTTCAGGAAAAGTGCACGCGTTAGGGGGACCGTTGACTACAACGTGCCACTATCGATCGCCCTTGCCACGGCGTAAGTCCTCTCGTTGCACGCCACCGTGCATGCAATTTGTATTTTCTATTTTCCGCGGATCGAAAGAAGTCGAGGAACCTCTTCCCGGTTTCTTCTACCTAAATATTATTATTCTGTTCAATTTTTAACACCTAGAGAGAAGCGTCTCGGAAACGTGAATCGATCGAACAGAAAGCGAATCGCATAGAAATGGTTTTCGTCGAGCTTCAATTGTCGAATTCAATCTAATCCAGACGCGATAGAAAACATTCTAATCGAAGTAGTCGTGAGTCGAGTCTCTCCCCGTATTTTTCGTTTCTTTCCTTCATTTTTGTTCTCTATCGTTTCTCGTGTTACTTTAATCGCGTCGCAGAAAAACTCGTTGCATTGTTTCGAAGGTTTTTATTGTCTCGAGTGTGAACGGCGGAATGAAAACACGAACAGAATTTGTTGAGACTACGTCGGACAGGCGCGTGGGGCGGTGGAGGGAGGGACTTCGCTGGATTAGCTAGGAGCGTAGAACCAATGGAATAATTCGGCACGCATGAAAAATTCGAAATGTTCACCAAGAATAGCGCTCCTTTGATGGCGAGCACAAAGGAACGGAAGTGCGCGTCGTCCATCAATGGTATGACGCGGAAATCGATCGAATTGTGGTATTCGAGGAACGTCGCGGCGACAAGTGTTCCCGCTGATGAAAGACCAGGGGCGAGCTATACCCCAAATTTTCGTCAGGAACTGATCTGTTTGGCTCGAGCCGAAATTCCAAAAATTCCGTGCCACGCGGAATCATTCGAGCACCCGAACTTCAATTCAAGACTGCAACGCAAACCCTCAAAAATTCAGTTCCAATCGTAAATTCGGAAACGTACGAAATTCACCTCGTTCCAGCAATCAAGTTGAAAAATGCTCGATCAAACTGCCCGTTGGCTCGATACTCCCAACAAAATAGACTAACAAGTTCGCGCGCGCCGGCTAAATCGAAAAATCAGTTCGAGAGTGAAAAGAAAATAATATTGCACGCATTTAATGTAAGAACGATATATTTATTTATATACAAAACTTCTCGGTTAACAAAATATATAAATGTGCGCAGAAATAAAGACAGACCAGAGAGCATGGTCTCGAGAAGCGGCTCGTACGTTCGGATTCGGCTCGAAGTCGTTTCCGGTCGTACTCGCGAATGTCCTGGAAACAATGTCACAGTATACAGCACTCTTTCAAGCCCTCGCATTTGAGCGTGACGATTATGGCCGTGTTCCATCTTGCATCGATCCCCGGGTGCCCGAAAAATCACGGGCGTCGGACAATCGGACACGGCGAAGAATCTTCCGGCTTGGACCGGATCGTTTCAAATCAGACCTCACAGGAAAACCCGAGACCGATCGGATGCCGGTCGTAGCCGCGATTTAGGTGCGCATCGTGAAGCCGAGGCTGCGTTTATGGTCGCGGCGAAGCGGCTTGAGAACGCGTTCGATCGCGTGTATCCAGCAAGCGAAAGGGAGTGTGCTAACGTGGCAAGAAGTAACTCTATACAATTAAATAAAAAATAAATAATCGCACGCCCGCTGCGGCGCGGGCACTCGGACGTCAACGTTACACGTAAGAAACTGTACAGAATATTACAAAGGACCGTGGCGATTTCGCGCGCACACAAACGTTGGTCGAGCGCGTCTTCGTTTCTGAGTTGTCGCGTGCGCGCGCGCGGATCGACCAACGTTTATGTGGTCTTCAGTTCGAAAACGCACTCGTTCGTAGCTCTAATAGTAACAGAATATACAGACTTCCGGCGGGAGCCAAGCGGAACTCGTCGCGCGACATTCTGAGCAGCTCCGTCGGAGATAAGACCTAACAATCGATCAGGGATGCTCCATTCCGATTTGATTAGGGGATTGATTTTTTCAATTAAAGGATCGATCGTTTAAATCGATTGGCTTATTCGATTTTCCCCTGAATCAACTTTCCGATTCAGTATATTTTAAGAGAATCGATTTGAGAATCGGTTCTTCGAGGTGAATCGAACATCCCTAATATGGAGCTTCTCGTCGGGCGAGCAGCGCCGCTTGATCCCTCTCCCGGCCAGAGAAATAAACAGCCAACAATATAAATTCTTTCGAGTCCAGAGTCACCAAAATATAATAATCCCGCTCGATCAACAGGATCCTGCGTCAACTCTTCGTTCTCTATCCGTGGATATCTTTCGTTCGAGATCGTTAACTGCTAGAAACAGGCCAACAAAAACACCGGTACGCTCTGAGCTCGAGCTACGATTTTATCGCGAGGCAGCGGTACCGCGTCTGCGACCCCGTCGCTCACCTAAATGGACTAGAAACTTGTGTTTTCTTGGGCCGTCGCTCTGTATAGAATCCCAATGCGAAGAACGCAACGTGAGCTTAATTAAAATTTTCAACCACGACGTATGTAAAGCGGTGTACATACAGAGTCTCGTCGCTGGACAGCATTGTATCGCGCACGATACAACGGCTGTCGTCTTCGATATGTGTAGACCAAAGAAATTAACGAAACCATGGCCTATCTAACGAAGCGTTGTCCTCGTGGAACTCGACAACCCCTATCAACGAGTTCTTTGCTTGTGTATTCACAAGCATGTGTGGCATTTAGGAGAACAGTAAGTAGATCCAAGTAACCCGTAGGACGTTTCATTGATAGGGATTGGCGATTCGCCGATTTTCGCTGACAGCTAAAACACGTCGTCTTTTGAGGACGAGCGCGACCTACCCGGGTCCCCCCAAAAACCAAGTCGTTCGTAAACGAAAGATATCCATCGAGCGTCCTGTACGAGCACGCGATACGTCATAACAATAGTGCACGAGCAGAGATCGCGAGAAGGGAGGGTGGTCGATCATTGAGCGAGGACAGCGTGGATGCCGATTCCCGACGGGCGTTCCTCTTCGAAGGAAGTATGTACGTTCGGCAAAGCCTATGGTCGCGGCAACGAATCCCATTCGTTCCGCGCCGGTCGTTCGACGTCATAAAAAATATGTCTGGTTCCCCCGAGGCTCGACGTGCCGTCGGGATCGGTTCCGCGGTAAAAATTGCACACGGATCTCTGCGTAGCCGGTTGTTTGCAAAGGATTCGGGAGGCGGGTTTCGAAGGGTTGCGCGCTTCGACCACCCTGTCCTCGGTCAACAGCCAGCGAACGACAATAGTTATCATTTAGCCTAAGTGACGCGTCAGAGTGTACATCGGCACGTACTTACATGCATCTCCTCCCCGATGCAGCACGATCAACGAGAGGATAAAACGGCCGACCTAGATAAACAGAATCGATCGATCTGTCGATCGGCGTCGATGGGACGGGCCAGTGTTCACCTGAACGCGGCGCCGCCAACGAGCATCGCTGCCAGAGCCAGGACGACTGGCAACGATACCGATCTTGCTGAGGAACTTCCGGCGGCGGGACCATCGCTGCTACGGGACACCTTGCTGCGAACCAATTGTCCTCGTTCGACGGCGTTCGTCTCGTCGCTGTTCGGATCAACTGGAGTCCCGATGTCCGCGTCTTCGCTCAGCAACATCGACAGCTTGTTCCTCAGCGGCTTCTTCAAGCAGGGCAGGCTCGCGTCCTCGTACGACTTTAGAATCCGCGGGTAATGAACCTCCAGGTTTCCTGTCCCAGGAAGAGGACCCTTGCTCGTCGAACACAACGGTGTGATCGTACCGCCACGCGTCACTTGCTGGAAATACTGGAAGTTGGTCACCCAGTCGTAACTCATCAGACGCTCCTCCAGCGTCATTCCCGCCAGCTCCTTTGGTTCCTCGATCGTCACCGTGCGATTGTCACTCCTGAAACGCAAAGTGAACGAAACGTGAAACACTTTGTTAGATCTATGGGTCCGTTGTTCGATGACTTTCTCAGAGCTGGGCCATAGTTTGCTCCAACCGAGGCTTCGCGTTTGAGAAAATAAATTACATTTCACACGTAAAAATTAATTAACGCGAGTACAGGAAGGAATAGAATGAGAACGGCGAATCTTTACGCTAACTGTTTAGTTAACAAAATCTTCGCGTGTTCTCCTGATAGAATTTTTAACAAGGTTGTATCTCAATCGAAAAAAATTCTACCAGCATAGAAAAGTATTGCGAGTACTTAGTGTAGTTAATTACATTACGGAGAGTCAGTTCGGACCAGTTTAGGTTGGCAATTAATAGAACGATCGCGTACGAGTCGTATTACTGTCAATTAACCGGGCAACAACGGCCCGTCCGCGTTTAATTTCTGCGTTCGATGCACCCGTCGCGTCACGATGTCACACAAAGATGACGATGATCTCTGTCGGAGTTAACGAGCCAACTGGCAACGAGCTGCCGATATTAGTGGCGGTAATAACAGTAACTCAGCCGCAGGGAGAGAGAGACATAGAGAGAGAGCGAGAGAGAATGAGAGAGCATGACGGTAGGCAGAGTATGTTTAGCGAAACAGGACGTTCGGTGCATTAAAGTTCGCGACACGTCGCAGGAAACGTCTTCGTGACACACGTAACGTTACATAATGCAATGAACGATGCGTCTGGCGCAACATGACCGGCGCTCGTTCAGCAAACGGCAGGTCGTGCGGTCGTGACGCGCGACCGATCGTCGTCCCTAATTGCCAATTTAAAGTAATCAGAGTAAAAGGAGCGAACGTCTGGCCAGCACCGGGCTATAGAAACGACGAGGGAGCGCGGCTTGATCATTAGCGCGGTAACAACGGCTCGTGTAAATTAATATCAAACGGACTTCGAACCGGAATCCGCCATTAATGACCGTCATTATTCCACGTGGAAATGTGGCCTCGACACTCCGCGTCCACCGCGCCGGACGTAAATATTTTGACAGATACGTGTACTCACTGCACTAGCTTCTGGATCCCCAGACTCTGCAGAACCGTCGGTAACGAAGGCAACGAGTAGCAGAGAGATAGTTCGATGCGCGGATAATAAAGTGTGGACACCAGGCAGGTCTCGTGTCGCGTTGTCAAACCGCCCAACGTAATCGCCTGCCTCGACTCGGACGAGTACGTGCACTCCGCTATCAGATGATCGCCCTGAAACAAAACGCAAAAGCTCACGGTCACTACGGCGGTGTTTTATGAGCCGGACAATTTAAAATCAATTTTTACGAGCGACAGCTCGCTCTCTGAAATTTATTGACACCACCGGGGCGAGTTCGTATTTTAAAACCTCGCTGTCTCTGTTTGCTAGATTTTTCTGTCATTGATATTTATGCACTAGAGACAATACAGGCATAGAATAGACATCATTCTTACACAGAATTACGAATGACAAAGGAGTTCTGACCATTGCAGCTGCGAGATGAATCGTATGGCTGTCGGTTAGTCTCGCAGCAGCGTGGGTATAAATTTATTCCGTATCGGTCAGTTTCAAGGCTGGGCGTCATTAAATTACTGTCTAATGAAATACAGAGGCGAGACGGTCCCTCGAAACACCACCGGGGCAGGCACAGCACTCACCGGATAGACCCTGACGGGCTTCTGCAGCTTCCGATACTCCTGATAGTTGGGATCGTAATTGGTGTCAGACGCAATGGGTGGCAGTTCCTCTCCGGACCTTATCTGACGCAATCGGACCTTCCTCCCGAGTTGACGAGTATGCATGACGACGGCGAATATGTTGATGCCGTTGTTGGGGATAGTCTGTCCGGTACAGTTCGAGATGCAATGACCTTCGGAGACCACTTCAGGCTGGCCTGGCGGGATCGTATGCCTCCAGTTCGGGTCGATGCCGACGCTGAGGATGCCGGCGTCGTGAGTACGCAGCCGGTCCGTGTAATGCAGACGCAAGCCCGAGCTGTCGGTGATGTCCACGTCCAACAGCGGATTCGTGTAATGCGTTTCAAGCATGTAATAACGCGGGCCCTCGTGCGGGTCCAACGGGTAACCGGCCTCCAACGGATAATTGAACCCCTGCGAACAAAAAAGTTCAGAGAAAAACTCGATTACAAGGCAGCCTCAAGAAATCACCCGAATCATGGGATAATTGGATCAGTTTTCGGAGCACCGGAGCAGGTGCCATCAACGATTAAAATCCACCAGGATATGGCCCTTAATCGCTGAAATATTTCCATCGCCATGGAAATTAGGGAACTTTGTTTACTTCTACGCGCAACTATCTATTTGAATCGATGCAAGCTATATTTATTTAGCATAAATATTTCCAGTCTATTCACGAAGAATGCAACAATTACATATTCATATATTATAACAAATGTATTATTTCTTAACTGTCCGAAATGAGTAGGTTTTTAAGATTACATTCGTGTAGGGATATAATTGAAATATTTTGTAACAGGCTCTGGAACGAACGTTGGACTGCAAATAGGGATTGCAATACCGGTACACCGGTATACCAAATACCAGTATTTCGTGCCATTTTGCAAGTTAGTGAAATCGGTATTTGGTAAGGTAAAATACCGGTATTTTCGGTATTAGCTATAAATAATAAATATCTTTTTTGGACATCTACTCTTATGTGACACACGTATTTACAGTAGTACCAACATCAATCATTTGCTGTGTTGTCATTTGCTGAAACCTAACCACACATTTATAAGGGTTCGCCATTGACGATATATGTGTGCTTGTTGCCGATCAAGGAACATTACCGCGGAGGCAAATATTTAGAGGAACTGTATCGCTCATTATTAACAGTAACATCAACCAGCGTGGATGCGGGAAGAGCATTTTCAACTGCAGGTAATTTGTGCAGAAAAATACGTTCCAGACTTAACGACGGTTCAATGGACGCATTATGTTTTTTGCAATCACATTTCAAAAATATGCAGTTAATAAATTAGTTAATGTCTTTTTCTATTAACCATTTGCACTCGGAGCTATTTTAACTAGAAAATTAAATGTTTCTTGCGATCTAGAATATTTCCATCCTGTGTGATTTTTTAAATTTGGTAGATATGAAATTGATGTAATACTTCATACAATACTTAAATGTTGAGTAATTGATTAGATACCGACAGATCTAATAATGTAAACAATATTTTAATTAATAGTACAGCAATTATTAATGTCGCCTCAGAGGCGTCACTCGAGTGCTAAAGGTTAATAGACATTATACAATATAATAAACTATACAACAAGATTTTATATTTACTTTTAGTATCTATACTATTTACTCTTAGTTATTAGTATCTTCTTAATAGTAATACTATACGTTTTGTTCCTTTATTGTATTATAATACTATGTAATGGGTTATTTTTCATATATTTTCTATTTCTAATGTTAAAAACTATTATTTTACTGCTCTTATTAATAATATTTGATTATAACATTTGTTCCTTTATTTTATATTTGTACATAACAAAATTGTTTATATTTTTATAGTTTATTATTTTTTGTATAAACCTAATATATATGGTAAAGAAACAGCTGTGTTTTTGTACCTTTTTGAAAATTCCTAATACCGGTATTCCGGTACAACGTTTAAGAAAATACCGAATATCGGTATTGTATTTTTGGTTCGGTATTGCAACCCCTAACTGCAAAGGATTATGTTTTCGGTAGCTCAAAATAGTTGTTTTGTGGCTCGTGTATATTAATTATTTATTTCCCACATTTTCAGGGATTGTAGCATCGAAATTTCTGGTAGAACCGCGTAAGAGAATATCGTGCGGTCTATTTTCGAGAAGAGGCCACTCGCTTCATGACTGACGATTCTTCCAATTGAGCTATTCAGGTCGTCGACCGATTCTCTCTAACCATAGGGTTGCAATGGTGGCAGTTTACGCGGTGCTCGCGAATGCATTGTACGCTACATATAATATTACAGACGTTATTTCAGTAACTTTTGTCTAATGCTTGCATTATCATTGCGATTGCATTATATGGAGTGTATTAAACGTTTCGGTATCACTGAGAATATTGTACAGTATACATAGAGTGAAAGTAAATTCTCAACAAACTCCACGATCATATTATTTAATTCTTTGAGGACGAACATCTACATAATGACAACGTCGGAATCACACCTGACTCCCGAAGTTGCAAACATGTATTATTTTACATCGAGTATAGACCACAATGAATCACGTTTCATTGTACGCGACAGCACTATTTACGTTTCCTTTCGCATCGCAGCCGGACATTTAAAATTTTTTAATATATTTTCATTTTCCTTTCTTTTTCAGTCTCAGGGGACGTCTTTCTCACAATTATGCAATCGATTAAATTCTGACATGTGGAGGCAACGATCAAAAAGTGGTCAAACGAGCACATACCAGCTGAAACGAGCCGTCGAAAGTATCTCGGGCCGCAAATGGTCGATGGAAATCAGGAGATTCAATCAGGAAATCATGGTAAAATTGTGTGGGTCGCGAAATACGTTGCCGGCGATCATGCGGCCCGCTAATCGCGGAAAATATTGTAATCGTAGACGCTGTAATTGGCGTCGCAAATCATGCTTCGGATAGGGCCGAGATCCAAATCAGTTACGTGAGTAATTATACGGGGATAAATCACTGTCCGCGAATGTTAATCCGTCGTCGTCATGGGACGAGCGTAAGAGACACGGGCAAGGGTTCAGGGACTGGGGAGATCCCGGGGAGGGGGAGGTGTATCGCGGTAATTCTGGGTTTTGTGTAATGCATACCAATGGGAGCGCGCTGCAAACTCGTTTCTTCGCGGTCGCTCGAAGCACGAACACGTCCTGCGAAGATGGGCTCGATCGCAGGCCGGTTTCGGTAATTTCATACGCGACATCACGGCGGCCATTTAATTACTCGTGAAACGCGTTTCCGTCCGATCGAAAATAAGTGGAAAATTTCGGATCCCCGCGATATCGGGGCAATTAAAACGGGGCCGTTTTATTCTGTCGTTGCGAAGATTACATTCGCGACGATAAAGCGTCTGATCGATTCGTTAAACTTCAACATAGCTGCGTCATGGGGCTACTTAAAATATACTCTTCCATTCGTGGCCCACTTCGAACGAGACTCGTTCGTTTCCCTCGAAATCTATTGCGTCGTATTCAATTAAGCATCGCCACTGCGGATTTATTAAAATAACACTGCTCCGGCATTTTTTTTTTATTTTAATGCTCCGGCATTAATAACAAAATATCTTTTTAAAAGATAACGAGTGCCGAGTCTGGCGCTGATCGAGGACGTGCAACGAATATAGAATCGGTTATGGAGTGTTCTACGTTAATTGGACAAATGTAGGATATTGGCTTCGTGACAGGTTTGATTTAATATTTAACTAGCTCGACATTAGCCTGGAAAATATATTTAAAAATAGATGAGAGACCGCGTATGTACATGACGTCGCGTTCCGAGAATTGTTCACCGGCGTTTCAATAGTGGGAATAACCAATGACGTCCTCACCCTCGGCAACAATAGCAACGTCATCCTCACCAGTTTATTCTTCGAGATTTCCGAAACAATTCTCCCGATCTGGGATAGACTACGCTATAGGATCGGGACGTCACACCGTCCTTACTATAGCACGTTCCCCCAGTTCCCCCGATCTGGTAACGCTGTATGGAACCATCGCAATCTCCACCACGAGTTCCAGAACTTCTCACAACTCGTGGTGGAAATCGCTAATGTGTAAGGACCAGAACTCGGTGCAATGCATGAGGTTGCAACACACGAGAGTCCATCATATAAGAATTCATCGAAGGCCGATGGAACGATACATAATATGTCAAGTCGATAGGGAACGTGTTAATGAACGGTAGAAGGTTGTCTGACTGGACATAGGTAGCTTACCTCGGAGCCAAGACTCCAGATGGCCGCGATTGTGGTGCATTGAAAGGACGGCTGATAGCGAACGCTGCCGGAAGTTTTCGACGCGGACTCCAGTTCCGTTTGGTTCCCGCGACACTCGTACAGTGTCATGTGCTGCAAGAAGTCATGGCTTCCCGGTTGTATCACCGGCTCGTACTGTAACAAGAAAACAGAAACATTGAACGTACAGTCTGGAAACCCCATTGGTCTGTCCGATACGGAAAGGAACGATTCCGCGGTCGGTCGCTGCAAGAAGTTAATTGAATAGCGTGTATCGACTCGTGAATCACACGACAGGAATTCTTAACGCTTAAACGACTATGACGATGGATAAATTTCGAATCGCAAAGTTATCGACATCTCGGAGCTAATCTCCTCTTCTCGAGCATTCTCCCGCAAAGAGGGTGCAATGCAATCCCGTCACGTAACGTGGTCACGTTCGATTGACTTCGAGATGCGGTTAGCTCTCGATGGCGGATAGATACAAACTGCACCGTACCCGCCTCGACGACTGACCAGAAAATTATTCGGTATGTCTTACTGTCGCGTCGTCAACCGAATCTATCCACTGCATTGCACAATAATTAATTTAACGCTTTCCTTTATCCTTTTTGCGCGGTATCGAAAAGCCACGTTAGTCTTTCGAGTATTTACGGCCGTTGCAGACTTTACAAAGTAATTTACTCGATTAATCGCCGATTGTTCTTTCGATCATTAAATGGAGCTATTCAGACTGCAAATTGGACACACGAGAATGACCGAATTGAAGATTGAAAATTGAGACACTGTTAAAGAAATAACAAATGCCAAGTCGATAGCCAAGAAGGAAACTAAATCTGCAATCTACCTTAAGTTTTTGTTTCTCGGATCGGTAATCGAGTCGTGCGAGCACCACAAGTGTCTAATCGATCACGCGAATGGCCTACTTGGAAGTTTGTCATCGAGGCCCGGGACATTCCGCAACGACGGCTATTACAAACTGGCAAAGATTCGATCCGATAGCTTTACGATCGACTGTTAAGCAGAAATAGAAATCGCTGTCGCGCGTGGCAATAAATCGAACTCGCGATTTCGTTCGAGCATGATCGGGAGCAGCGTTTGGTCCCGGCGCATAAACCTTGCGAATCGAAATACTCCGAACACGCGTAAAAATAACACGATGGCCTATTACAGCTCGGGGACTCTATGGAGCCGACAGTTCGGCGAGTTTCATGAATCGTTGCAGTAAACCGAGTCTGGGAACGACTGCTCTCGGGAGGACTTCCACTTGAGAAGGTGCGATCCACGGAGGACACGATTGTGTTCCCATGCCGACGGGAATCTGTAGCTACATTCTCGGTTTAATCAAGTCTCGATGGGCTGGATGCGTGGGACGTTAGGGGACGAGAAGTCACTAGGTTACTGCTAGGGGAACCTACCTTCACAACGTGGTGTTTGCGATGAATGTTTGGCATCTTGACAATACGGCACGAGAGTAGCGTGTCCTTATCCATCGGTAGGCGGACCTGCAATTTAATTAATTAATTGGTTAATCAAATGCGTTCGCTTCGACTCGATACGGTTGACATTCTCGAAAATTAATCGGCGCTTCGGCGCTAAGCCTTTTCATTATGCACTGTTCCATAGTTTCGAACTAACAGAGTCGAGACCCTCGTGATTGCGAATCTTTGGAGAACGAGTAAGCTTGGATAGGCTTAACTATGTCGAGTGCCTTGACGAGTTCCTTGCGAGAATTCGGCTGACCCAGTTTACGTCGGAGGAAAAGAATAGGATAATAAATGATAAATACGGCTCGATTTGCGCTAATTTGAAGCTAAACGCCTTTTCAGCAAAAATACCTATCTTAGTTGGTTGAACTGTGCTAGTTTGCGCGAACGTAAACGAAACGATGAAACTGGAAAAGATTTGAACTATATTAAAATCTTGACTGTCAGTTCTATTCTCTTCAATTTCTATCACAATTCCTCGAATAAAAGTTTGTTACGATCAACGTGTTTACACTTTCTAACTCCGTATTTTTTACCAACAATCTGATGCACCATTTCACTCTCTCGCAGGTCCATCAATTGAATATTTCGTTTTCAAACGGTTTGAATGTTCTATCCTTTGAACTCGAAGAAAATTCGGGTTGCAGAGGGCTGAAAGGAAAGCCCGGCGCTCGCGTAGCGGAAGCAAAGTTACTATTTTAGTGGTTGTAACCATGAATAATCGCTTTCCGTTCTAACCGGACCTCTTTGATACACTTCATATCTACGCTCGTGTCTGATCTTGCTGAATACCCGTATGAATCACAGTTGCAGAGAGATTGCTTTCCCTCGCGTCGAAACGCGGAGATGAAACGAATCAGACCCGGACAAGGGTGCGGGAATGCTGTCGGCCGTGCACGCGCCAGGAATTTCGTTAATGCTTTCTCAAAACTTCCCCGAGTGTGCAAGGCTCCCTGTACAATGCGACTGCCAGTGAAACACCGGGGAATCAGTCTATGCGCGCTAATGGAATAACTCGGTATTTATCCAGGTACAAGCTTACAATCGCCCCGAATAACAGTATCAAACTGTTTTTCTAATTGCGACTGTCTTCGGCCGAGTTCCGCAATTCGCGTGACAAAGTTAATTTTGTCCCCGATTTTCGGAACTATTCCCGTTTCGCGAAATTAGAGCTGGATCTGCCCGTGTTTTCTGTCGCTGTTCGAAGCGAAGCCAGAGACTGTGTCGAAGTCAATCCACAAATTGACACTGACGTTGTCACTGTACATTTCGATAGCGATTTTTAAGCGGTAGCTTCTCGTGCGGAATAAGACCAAAGAAATGAAGCCGGAAGAACTGAGTTAACGTGACGCGGGAAACGTTGTTCGACATCGCCTAACAGCAAATTGCCAAAGCGACGTTGCGCACACATGCTCCGTGCACACCTCATTGCATTATAAATGATTCTATTCCGAGTTTTCCGACACGTCTAATAGAATAAGAACTAAGCGTGTCCGTCTAGCGTGTTGTTCATTTTGTCACATCCGTTGCGCTTATTTCTTGTTGCTATTCCTCTATCGCCTGCTGCAAGTATAGTTCGAGTAGTTTTATTTGTTTTTCATCAGAGCCGTTTCGAAATGCAAAACTGTGCTTTAAATTGTAATATCAATTATTAGACTCCGCTGCACGCGGTGATTCGTTCATGAAATTCTACGTAAAATATTTAACTTTGTTTCATGTGTGAAATTTTATTATATTTCGAAAGCATTTTCTAGTCAATCCCGTTTTTTTAAATGAATGAGTGTATTGGTATCAACCTCTTTGAAATTGACAGCGACAAAGCATAAACTGAACCACGAAGTCCGCGAGTCTCCCAGTGAAACTATGTCAGAGCGATCGATGCAAGAAGACTGTAATTGACGCGTTCGGGGCACAATTCCGGTAAAAACGCAAAAGGAACAGGATCCTTTTGAAACTCTGCAATCCACAGTTCCCATGTTTCATCAAAACGATCGATGCCGATGGAAAAAGTACTGTTCCGGTAATGACAAGCATTCGAACGATTAGATAAAAGTATCTGGGCATCGATCCCCATCGTGTTTATTTTAACGTTGCGAAAGATTCCTGTTGAATACAGAGAAAAAGAGAAAGAGAGGAGGGAGGGAAGAAAGAAAAAGAAAGAACCGCGAAGGGAAAGGTTGGTTCGGGTTGCAGCCGCGGGGTTTCTACGCGACCGAAGAGTCCCGAGAAAATTGCAATTCTTTTTTCGCGGCCGTACTCCCCAGCTGCCTTGAGCCCGACTACGCCGCCGGATTCTCCCACGCGCTTCTGCGAAATTATCGATGTCAAGATTACCGAGAAGGACGACTGCGTTTATTGTTTTGCGGTCGAATATGCTGAACGCCCACGGGCGACGCCGGAGATTTGGCTTTGCGAGCTGTATTTACGATTCCGTGGCTCCCTGAGCCGTAGCCAGCATGTTCGAGCGACTTTCCTCACGCGACCGAACCGTTCCCTCCATCCCGAAATCTTAGGCGAATCGCAAGATCGTTAGGCCTGCTCCATGTCTTCGTCGCACGACTTCTTTCGGTGAAGACAGTTCTACGAAATAAGAATTTGCGTGCGCATATTGCGAATAACAACGTTACGGGAAATCAAGAATAATACTGTCGGAAATAGCATTCAGTTCGAATAAACAGCGCATTCGACAGAAATGAATTGGAACTGAATATGCAGATGAGAAAACAGCAGAGTGTGGTCGGTTTGTTTTCAGGAATTCATCGCGAATAAACGTCATCGTGCGAAGGATTCATGACGAGGCTCACCCTTGGCCGCTTTTTCACCCGGTGCGTCTCGTTTCTTGGAACGAGAAGAGACGATGATAATTATCCTCCGGGTATGCCGCGTTCCGCGTGCAATGCGTTCAAATGGGAGGCTCCTTTTGCAGCGCGGTCCACATAAAAACGCGGTTTTATGCTGCTCGACTGGCTCACTCGCACAGCCACTTCATATTTCGCTCTTTCCCGTTCCTCAGCTCGACGCCAACTTTTAACCGCGCTTTTCCTCGCATAAATAGCTAATATCGCGCCCTCGATTCCACATCAACATCCGATCTAGATGTTCCGGACCCACTCGGACTGCTAGCCTCTAATACCGGAAAGCCGATTATCGAGCATCCGCGATTTAAACTGAACACTATCGTTCGATGGTTCTTCATGATCGATAAACTTCGCTTTCTCTGTTGAAACTGGTTCCGCAACGATCACCGTTTATGTATAAAACTTCGACAAGTATAGATTTACTAAAACATGGACTTGCTCGTTTGTATACCAAGCTCTCCAATTTTTTATAATAAAAAAATTAAGGTAAATGTTAGTTTTTACTCGGTGGAAAGATTAATGCACTCTTGAAAAAGGTTTAGCAAACAGGCGACGCTGGCATTCTAAGAATTTCCTTTGACGAAGAGACACGCGTTTTACATTATTCTGGGCATAATCTTCGGTCGAGAGACTACCGCCGATTTGAATGTTCGAGGACCGATTTAACCAGCAAATTCAATTTATAATGTAATAGATCAGTGGATGTATAGTTCGAACAATTCGAGCCGTCTGAAAGCGTAACCATTCAATTAGTAATAAATTATCGAATGATCCAGATTAAATTACGACTTGAACGCAGTAACCAATTCAGCCGCTGAAATATTCAAGAACGATGTTTTATTAATTTTTTACCCAACGACGGTTGTTTAACGGTCTTTCGAACATTTATGGACTTCTCAAGTAATAGCATCCGTAATTATTGACTAATAAAATTAATTTTTATGATCGTCCGGCAAACGATATCAATTTATTCGCAATAAATATCCTCTCGCTCGTGTCATGTGAACAATTACCTCGATTAGAGAAGAGATTTAAAATTGTTACAAGAAAAATTACCAAATAAATGACATTGATGCTCGCAATAAATATGCATTTTGCTCACGTCATACGGACAATTACCATGTCCAACGGGCGAATTTTATGCATTTATGACAAAAATATGCAGATGAAATACAAAACGCTGAATATCAAAAGAGGATAGCGTTATGTATCTTCTGACTTGTGAAAATTCATAAAAGAAAAAATAACGCAGAAAATTCTTATTCCGCAGAAAAATCCGTCTAATTATGATCATTGGTGCACCTCAGACCTCTTTCCCAGCGAAAAGACGCGAACATCCTTTCAGCAGACGAAACGCTAAGGATATTCGCCAGAAGTTAGCGCAATTTTGCGATAACCGCGTTGTCGCTCAGCAAAAAGGGAACGCGAATATTTCGCGGGGGGAAAGTGATGACCAAGGCGTCGGTCTGAGCGCAATCCGCTGCGGGCGTATTGCGAATCCGGGGTCTCGTCAACGAAGTTTTCGTCCCGATTCGTCGCCGAGAATAGTCCGCGGAAAAAAGGTATCGTTGCCAGTCGGCGAAAGGGAGCCGAACGAATGCAAACCCGTCCTAACAAGCCGGCTCCTCTTTGTGCCCGCGGACATTCATATTCATCGCTGCGCGATACAAAAGTTATTCGGCTGCCGCGGAACTTTCGCGTACGTAGTTAACGAAGAACAAGTGGCATTCGCGCAAAGAAAGAAAGTAAGAAGAGTAGCCGACGCCGACGCTGACGCCGACGCCGACACCGACGCCGGTAAGATAAGCAGGCACGCTTCTTGGCAACTTTAACGTCCTCGTCGACGAACATAGACGCGATGCGTTGCTTGCTTCCTTCCTCCTTCCTTCCTTCCGGCTTCCTTCCTACTTCCTTCCTTCCTTCCGCCAAGACAATTAAAACCATGACTCTCGCCGCCTGTGCTGCGCCGGAAGTTTCCGCGACCAGGCAACGTGTGTTCGAGTAATCGGCCACGGAATTAAGAAGTTCGCGAATGCTATGTTTCACCAAGATGGGGATCCCCCAGTCTCTGCATAGCTGCGAACCAACACGGATGAAAACATCTTACGAGCAAGATGTATTCCAACGAGAAAAAGTTTCGGATCTCTTGCCAGATAAGTGATGCAGATAAATGGACGAGTTATCTTTATATCAATTGGCTGAGAGAATTCGTCGTATCTAACCGTACGTAGTTAGATCAGAAAGTCTACTATCGCTAGAATTATACTATTATTTTCTCTAATTACGCAGCCTCTGACGAAAACGATGCCGAAGAAGACTGCGCAAATTATAATAAGGCGATCGACGATGTAATTCCGAAATTATTTTACGATTAAGAAAACAGTGTCGGGCTAGGTGTACCAAACCGGTATGCGCACCCGAGAACTGACGGGGAACAAACAATTTCATCGCGAACGTGTATCGGAGTATAAAAGGCGAAAAGGACGTGGAATCGTTTCATTTGCCGGGCGAACGAGTAATTTCTTTCCAGTTCGGAGAAGCGGTAATTTGTTACAGCGTGATGAGCACCGAAACAACCGAGCCCAGGCCCGCGAGCCCGTTCGATGTATAAATTGTAAATAGAACTGATGAAATTAGCGTCGTTTGGTTTCCACCGCTCCGAGCGCCACCCCATAATTCCAATTTATTATTTCGTTCCTGGTTTCCTGATAACACCGCTTCTCGACCCCTGTCGTTCGGTTCGTCGACGCTTCCATTACGCGACCCGTCGACACGCACCGCTCCAGCGCGGTCGATCGAATTACGTGAATCAAAGAACGAGAACGACGCGTAAAAGAATGACGAGGAACCGAAGCAACGATTTGTAGATGCGAAAAATTTACATTTCACTGTTAGAGCCTATCCACCAATGGGGTAAAGTTAGTATTCTACCTGGCCATAAATTTCACGGATAAAATGACTTTGAAATTCAAGATTTCCGCAACGCTAAGAACGAGAGGGATGAAAGTTGACTCGATAGTAGCGATTTGCTTTCGATACGTGGCGTCTCCATCGTTTCTGGGCGCATATTTCCGTATTTACGAATTGCGTTCTGTTTTTACGACCAGATCGAGACGAGGCTTCCTCGACGAACGTCGTCGGCGGGAAATATTTCGGAATCGAATGAAGCACGAGAGCACATTCTTTCTCCCCATTCGCCGGTTGATCGATCCTTTCCCTCCGTGTACGTGACGCGTAAATTCTCTGCAAAAGAGGGACACCTCCCTCCCGATATAAACTATAAGCACGGCCGGCAGCCCGTGGAATTAGCATTGTCTGATCCGGACGATAGCGTCGACCCATAATCTATGACCCGACGACTCTAATGAACGAATAGTTTTTGCCGGATGTGACCCGGTTAAGATTTATGCCGTCATAAATTCGGCGCGCACAATGCTCCGCGGCTTGCATCCGATAAAAATCCACTCGCGCCGGCCTAAACGTTAAACGGGTTCGAACATTCATCTCACGCGCGCTCTCACGGATCCAGTCACCACCCACCAGAGGGGGCGATGCTGGTGGAACCACCCTCTGTTGTTTTCCTCCCCCCGCAAACCGTGTTAGCGAGGTCGCTCGCTCGATCGCGAAACAGAAGTGTGACTAAATCGAGCGGCGCTGAGTATCGCGACCGAAACAACAAAAATCTGGCCTTCGAGTACCGAGCCAACGAACCGACGAATAATGGGGCCCCCTTCGCGCGAACAGATTGCGGCCAGAAATCGACGAGCATCCGCCCAACGAAATTAGTGGCCATGTGGCGCAATTGTGTTAGGGGGCCGGCCGCGAAACGAAAACGCCTGCGGCGAGACCTTAGCACTCGCGCGATTCTTTCGACATCGATGCTCTTTGTTCCGGGAAACTGCGAACAGGTCCATGGTGACTTTAATTTTATGGAGTCTTTGAAGTTGATACAGCGAAAGTCATAGTCGGTCGACGCACTCAATTAACCATGTTATTCACGGGTTATCTTGTACCACGCCTGTGTGACACCTGTAGATTTGTGACACAGAAGAAAGCGTTCGCCAACGAAGAGTAGGGAGCAATTTCGTTTACAAACTTCAAAAAATCGATATTGTTTTGTTTCGGTAGCAGCGAACGTAAATATTGTGCCATTCAATTAATTTGGACCAACATGTAAATTAATGTCCACAGAACGTGTAAAATATCTAACATTTTCCCGTTACCTACATTGTCACGACGATCCATACAATTCTCTCGTATTATTCGATCGAACCTAATTTAACCGACAAAATACACCACTGGTGTAACGTGTAAATATGAGCAAACAAAGCATAATTGGTCATTTGTATGTACGCAGCCAATAATAATACAAATAACTGTAGGTAATACCAATCAATTACTGAAAAAAACATTCAATATTCCAACAGCGTTTTGGATGACGTTTACAATAAACACTAAGCATCAGTCGAAAACCATGAATATACTCCAGCATTTATAATAAATCAACCGACGCAAGCCTTCAGAATCGGGAGGTCCTCGCAAGGTGTAACGGTTCGACAAACAAAAATTCGGTAAAAATTTCCAGACCCGGTCTTCAGGGTTATGCACACGGAGATATCCGGCTCGTTGCAGCCCATCTCCTCGCGCCGTTAATATCCCTAACCCAAAATCCCGCTGAACACCTATACATTAAATTATTACCACCTACGCCGGGGTCTATCATTATGCATACGCAAGTTCTCGGTGCGCGCCGTTGTCGAGAAGTATCCTTCTTCCGCGCGTTATAATCATATTATGGGATACTCGGCCACGCAATGGCTCGGGTTACACCATAATTTTCCGCCCACGCCATCCCGCCGCGCCGTCTTCGCACATCGTCGAATGACCGTCGAACCGAACGGGGGAGAGCCAAGAACAAATACAGGGTGATTCACCGAATAGCGGATCGAAAAGCAGTGCCAAAGGTAGACTCAAAAACGCGTATTTTCAGCTACACTTAAGTGTCGGCGAACAGACCGATATCGCTTTTGCGTCTATATCTCACTGCTTTTGGGTCCACCGGTGAATCAACAGCCTGTAGAAGCTGGAGAATAGGGTGTAGAGTGTAGAGTAAGGTGGCTCGGGTGAGGCCCGGTCACAGGTTTGCGTTGCATAAGGATAAAATACAGCGGTCGCGGGTAATTGATCGTCTGGGAGCCTTCGCGGACAGGGATAAATGACTCCGATACGAACCTGCTTGTTCAATATGTCCCACGTTTGAAGCGACTGCTCGGCATCTTGGTTGCGCGAGCTCGGCCTCGGCTGCGAGTCCCTTTGCACCAGATAAAGCGGCCTCGAGCCCCGAACCGCGCCGTTAGCGGGCAAAACTCCGGCGGCCGACGCCGGCTCCTCCTTGTGATATTGCCAAACCACTTGCATCGTGTCGTTCTGGAACACAAAGAGAAAACGATAGTAAAGTCAAGTCGAGTCGTTCATTTTTGTTATCGAGAAATATCGATAAGGGCGGCTTACGGAAGCACAAAGCACCGCCTTTTATACCCGGGCTTGCTATAAAAGTCGAAGCCTTCGGGTAGAAGAGGCAACCGCGAAACGAGGAAAAGAGCGAACGAGAGAAAAGGCCCTCTCTTTCTCCCTTCCTCTATTTATCTCCCTCTCTCTCTCTCTCTCTCTCTCTCTCTTTCTCTCTTTCTCTCTCTCTCTCTCTCTCTCTCTCTCTCACTGTCCGTGCTTTCACGTTCAAATTCCGCAGGAATATTCTCGAGACACTGGGCGAAAGGACGGAGCACTCGACCGAGAATTTTTAATTTAACCCTTTTTATTTCGCAATATCCGCCGTCGGCGAATCTCATATTGCAATGTTTCGACGAGGCCCGTCCATAAGGGGGAAAAGCGTTCCCGTGTACATCGCGTTAACCCGTGTCCCGTTATCGAGGTCGCCCGCGTCCAGCGGTTCAGCCGAGGGTGGATCTTATTTTTTAGCTTTGACATTTTCAGCACGCCGCACGGTGGAACGCCTATTTTCTCGGACATCGAGCGGAATATTGAAACGTTGAAGTTTTGTACCGTAGCCTTGTTAACTCTTTGTTAAGTGATCGTAGCAAAAAGAATCATAAAAAATAAAAGTTTGTGTTCACATTAGTTTCGATATAAATCAAAAAGAGTAATGGATGCAGATCGTTCGTGCCCTAACAAAAGCGAAAGAGTTAAGGAGGATGCCGTGAACAAAATTTCGTGAAAAGATGTTCACCGTTTATAGGAAAGGATCGGCGTAGGCGAACGTTCGATCGCGACTTTTATTTTTTCGAGCCCGACCGACTAAAATGGAACCGCCGTAAGTTGATTAGCGGCCAGCACGTAATAGAGTAGCGAATAACACGGAATCGAATAAATCGTATTTCGAAGGGGGCCACGCCTGGCCGACGGTTATACATACATGCATGCATTAGCCACGAGCCGGAATCGCTCGCGTGGAATTTATCACGATTGGATTATATCGACCGGTGTGAAATTAGGTAGACCCGGCCGGATCTATCTTTTCCTCGCGATCCTTGAAATCGACACCCGAAGCGCCCGGCTCGACCGTGAACAACAGGATCCACCGTTATCGAGCTGGAAATTAATTAATCCGCGTTTCGATTGCGCCCAGTGCTCAAGCTCAACACGTGAAAGAATCGATTGCCAGAAAGACCGATCGCGATTCCAAGCTAACGCCCGGTCGATCGAACGTTTATGAGAGATCGCGCAGGCGTTTTGCCGGTAAATCTGCCTTTCGATGATATAAGTTTGTGGCTTCGTCAATCCTGAATTCATGCTTTGCTCATTCCAGCTTTATCTCTGCATATTTACTTGTCTTTACAGGGTGGTTGCAAGTTGCTACAACTGAACACGTCGATGTGAAACGTGAAAATTTCGATGTTTCATTGATTTTGCGATGCTGCGAAAATTAGAGAAAAATTTATTATGTTACGATTAGGATAGGCATAATAATCCACGGTCAATTATTTCCGAACGAAGATTCTGAAGTCGGGACTTCTTATCCATTGGACTTTCAGTTCTATCCTACCCAATTCCACGCGATAGGTGTATTTACTCGGTACCTGGCGCGGTTCCAGCCGCGAAACACTGTACACGGTTGCTTTCGTACGGCGGCCGACAAATTAGCACCGAGCCCGGTTCGCGCAGCCGTCCCGATGAAATCGTGTATAAAACCTGCGCTATACATCCCCACACCCGAAACTCCTCTTACGGATAACGTCAGTTCCAAGCCTCGAGTATCATCAAACAGTATTTTAATAATCCACCCGGCAATTTTCTTGCCGTCGAACGCATTTACACGTTTACAATAGTTTAAGCCCAAGTTAAATTGGCTCGTTCAAAAACTAGTGGAACGCGGGTCTCGTTACGTTCGTTGAAATATTTTGTGAAACTACTTTTTCCAATGAAATTTGAATATTGCTTAACTCCTAGATTCATAATTTTCTAATTACAACGAAGAAGTTTCTCCATTTCAGGTAAATTACAAAGAGACAGAAAGTTGCAGAGCTGTGCATACGTATCCAATTTGTTAATACAATATTGTTCGATGCCGTCGTTGCCACAAACGCCAATTCACGCCAATGAATTTACGCCAATTCGGTGTCGCAAATACACCTCGGGTCTCCAACAAAGATTCATTGTCGAGGTCACTTTTTTTAGCATCCCTGCCTAACGAGAATCGATTCTCGACATTCCGCGCGACGTCGATCGTGCTCTCTTGCTTTCCGGATCGTGAACGACTAGCGTCGACTCTTTTGCGACTCCGAACCATCCGTGACCGTGTCGGCGTTGTTTTACTAATCACGTTTCGATCATCGACGCAAATTGTATCCGCGATCGGTGTACATCAGTCCGCGAGTGCCTCGCATTTTTCGAATCAGCGCTCGCGAGAACGCTGAATAAACCGTGCTTGTGAACATCCAACACGTGGACTTTCTCTCGCACACGTGGCAACCATCTCGCTGTCTCCTCATCCAAGTCCACCAGCTTCCAAACGAAACAAATATAAATAAAAGATATGAAAAATAAAATCGTAACGAATGAGACGTACTATAAAGCATTGTCAGCGTCCCCAAAATCTGTCTAATATTAATTAGCAAAGTGAGAACCGGCATCAACGAAAACATGTCGGCTACAAGCGTCTTAAAAATTTACGAGAACGTGTTAATGTTCAAAATTTGTGGTAGATGTATGCCGCTCGTAAAATGTGGAAAAATGTTTGAAGTAGCGGGTGGTCGTAAATTTGGACTGGGATGGGACAAAGAGCTGCGGTGTCCGTGTATTTTATCGAAAGAATCTGGTGCGGCAAGAATCAGTGTCAGACAGAGGGCGGTTTACAAGCAACAACTTGCTGCGAGCGGGCCGAATCCGGCCCCGCTTTGTTCCCGTTTAATAAATATACCAACGTGTCTGGTTTGTTCACGTGACGCGAACTAGAACGTTCCCACGCGAAGCGTGAACGGGCAAGCAATCAATCCGGGGCATTTTCATCTCCGAAAGTTTTACGTGCAGGCATGCCTCGGGGATCAATTCCGCGCCGTGTGTACCGATAATCTGTGTCTGTCGTGCGGCCGCACAGGCTGCCGCTGCTGCTGGTGCGCCCTTCGAAAAGAAGGGACGAGACGAGACTGAGAGGGGTGCTGGCAACCCCCTTCCCGCCTCTTTTCCACCCACGTTCTACAACAATACCGGGCAATGGTATTCCTATCCACCTATCGGTGGTCGACCTCGAAACATGTATATCGATCCGCGTTATGCGACCGGCATACTAGGGTCCTCGACCACTCACAATTCGGAACAATCACACTTGATTGGAGAGAGCATTGGCCAGATGCAGCCTCGTTAATGTTTCATTTTGACCCTGGCAGGAACCCCCTTATCAGCTAAACCTAAACTAATTATCATGATGAGATTTGTTGTCGCGTAGATCCTTTGTGGATGTGTCTTTCATTGCCCGGCAGATTTTATTCGTACAACGGAACTCGATTACCCTTCCATCCCCTCCGTCGAATCGAGCAACATGATATTACATCGCCGGCCAGCAATCCTAATTAGATCATTCCGCATGTCCCGCCACCCAACCTGCGCATTCAGAGTATTTCAGGATTTTAAATGAAGCATCTGTTTCACCTTCTTGCACGCCTGAATACTGCTGCCATTTTATTCCTCCTGTGTGATCTTCTGGAAGATACAGAGTTTATATTGCTCGCTTGAAATTTATCGGTTCGTTTAGTTTCAACGTTTGGAATGCTTCATCCACCGAGGAATTTTTATACGCGAATTTAGTATTAACTCTCAGCAAATCGCGGAAACTCCAGAGCACCAGGATTAAGGAAAAGCAGAGTTTTGTGTCTTCCGAACCCAGGGAAACAGTTGTACAATCTCCCAAAACTTCTACTGACCCAACACGAACGGGATAACATCTACAACGTCCGACGATGCAGCCAGCGCGGCACTTAAAATTTCGCAACACACGAGCCAGCCAGCATTGGGTATTCACGTGGCGACGAGAGTCCGCCGAATGATCCCCGTTATCGTTTTATAACGGAAAGATAAGGAAGGTACGCGGCTCTTAACGGTTACAGGGGCACGTGCGACGTCAGTGAAAAATCGGCGATCCTGGTGGAACCGCGATCGTGTCTCTCGTAGCTGAAGAGTGTCGCTGCTGGTTGGATTCGCAGGCCACTCACGCGTCAGACTTTCACGTTCGCCGATAATCGTTGTTACCGGCGATCCAGCCCCGGGAATCATCGTGCCCACGGGTTTCCGAGCCTACGTTCTGTCCCGATCGAGACAATCGGGCGTCGTTTACCTGAATCGGATGGGTTGGGACAAGTACAGAAGGGCGACATTGTCGCTGGGCGACCCAGATCCCAACGAGATCGAAAGATTTCGACGGCCGAGGCGCGGTGCGATGCGATGCGATCCGATGGGAGATCGATAGGAGGAAATGGGCATCGCGTGTGAAGCCAGAACGGAATCACGCGATCCGACGCTATCGTCCGAAGAGCCTCTTTGACGACGTCATACGGAGCCACGCTTCTGTCTGAACCTCTTTCCCCGGCCGCGAGCCGATCGTTAAGAGAATTAAACGCGTCGCGAGGTACCATCGACACGATTCTCCTTTCAACTGGAGATCTCTATCCTCTTGGGGTAACAAGAGGAAGCTTGCTTTTCGTTGAAACACTGAGCACGCCACGGTGAAATGTCCGGCATTTCATTCTACGATTATTGAAATTGCGAAGACGATTCCGTCAGTGATAAATTCCATCGGTGAAGCATGTTTCGATACAACCGTACAGAATCTGTATAGAATCTTCTCATTTTTGTAAGGTACATCCAGTCATTTTTGGTGCCGGGTAATTGAAGCGAGAGGTATTCCCATTCGAAGCTATTGGAGAACATCGTGAGAGAAATTCGTGCAATCGCTGCCGGCGTCTTAGGGATACACTCTATTAAGACGCTGCGTGGAAGGAGTCGATAGAAAGGTAATGGCGCTATCAATATAGAGGAAGTTGGAGGGACACTTTCCAAGGGAGAAAAGGAGGGGAGAGAAAGAGGAGAGATTAGGGGAAAAATGGAGAGCAATTGCCGTCGACAGAAAGCAAAGGAGGACCGACTAGGAGGGCGTTTGTTTAAGTGGAAATATCTTTCCTTTGGCCGGAGCGTTATTCTTCGTTAAGAAGCTTCCGTTGTTCGTCGCTCTTGAAACGCGGAAATCTGTCCTCCTGCTTTCTCTGGCGTGCTTCCACCCTCGCCGTTCACCCTCGCCATGAGTCTGTCTTATGAGAACTCGCAGCTCGCGTTTATCCTTCCCAATAATCGTCGAATCCCGGGGACAAGATCCCATTTAGAAAGTTAAAGACGTCACTGGTGATGCGAGCAAATGGCTCCGGTCCCTCCAGGACCCATAAAAGATTTACCCTTAACTCACCCCTTATTCTAGATCAAGTCACCAACCGGACAGAAAAGCACTGTTGCACCTGTACACCCTCTGTTCGTCGTAATCGCAGTATCAACGACATAGAGGGAAGGCGTTTGTCAATTAAATGCGACATTACAAATAATCGAGGTAGAAAGTTCCAATATCTCCGGTAACAATGAGCGCGCGGATCGCTGACAAAGAACGGCTGCGGCAAGAGAGAAAGAGGGAAATGAGTCAGAAGTTTGAATATAACGAAGCATAATGGATCGCGAGAAGAAACCTTTTGTCAGGGCGGTACCCCTTCGTCCCGCGTACGTAAAGTTCGTTTGTTTCCTTTTCTTTGTCCCGACGTCTCCATTAACCAGCCACTGTTCCGTGCCGATCGAACCGTAACCACCGATTAACCTCTCGGACGCGAGAAGCCGTTCTAATTTCGAGATCGACGGCTTGGGTCGCGGAGACGATTCGCGGGAAAAGACTGTCTCTCGAAAGGTCTGCCGCGGACCCTCGAGGATCCGAACGAGGAACTCGAGAGAAAAGATACGAGCAGTCTCTCCCTCGACGCGCGCGGACGCCTCGAAATAGAGCACGGCACCGAGCATTTGAATGGACGTTTCGAGAGGATCGCTCATGCAATATGGATCGAAATGTAGATTAAACGCGTATCGCTAGCTGGAACCTTAAATAAGATCCAGAACTGTCCGATCGATCCAGTTACCCTCGCGAGCCCATTCTTTGAATAACGAGCTTTTGAATTGTGGTATGAACGATGGAGAAGTTTAGGTAGTACAGTCATCTAAAATTTTATTATTCAGTGACCGTGAACAACAGGTTTTTCACCCCATGCAAGAGGACGTAGAAATCCATAAGTACGAAAGAATCTATTTTGTCTATAGAACGGGGCGATAGTCGGCGTTACGCGATGCAGGTCTTGCAAAATAAACGACATAAAGCGACGGTGACCGTGCGCGGAAGTTATGCGCGACGGGTTCTTGCCGGACGAGTATAAAACTCCTGAAGAAGGGGGGAATTTTCTCAGGCCAGAGGATCGCGCAATTTATCGAGCAGCGCCGATGAACCATTCCGGATCACGAGCGGTGGCGATTTCCCGCGACAAAACTTTCGGACCCAATAAAAGTATCTTCTCCGGGGCTGAAAGCTCGGCGGACGCGCGCGAAACGAAAGAAAAGAGGGAGAGGAACGTTCGGACGAAAGTTCGAGGACGGGGCACTTTACGGTTTCGCGGAGTTTCGCGAGAAGAAAAGTGAGCTCGACGCCCAGAGGATACACAAACCAATAGAAGCGACCCCTCGAGTGCCGCGGCTTCTTTTCCGGGCGACGTTAATTGCTTCGAGTGCAAAAACCTAGGCGCGGCTAGTTATCGACGGCTCGGGCTCGCTCCTCGGGGCCTCCGTCCTTCTCTTTTTCGTGGTTGCCATCTCTTTCTGCCGGCTCTCTTGGCCGCTCATTCTCTCTATCTGCCCGTCTATTTTCTTGCGCATCGCCACCCTCTTAGCGTTCGAGTTACCCCTCGTGCCGAACGTGTTTGCAACTCCGATAGGGAAAACTAATATTGAACATTCCAAAGTGGAATGCAAAGGGTGCGACCGGGACGAGTTCTGCGGGACGAGGATGAAGAACCGAGGGGTCCGGGACCGAGTCGAACTTGAAAGTTTTAAAAAGCAATTAAGGGCTTCAAACTTCCGACGCTTTACTTCTCCCGCTACAGACCCATTCTTCTTTCTCTCAGCCCTTATTTCTCTCGCGCCCATTCACCCCTTCCGAGGTTCGGGTCTCTCCCCTCTGTCTCTCTCTTTCGTTCAGTTCGTCCACCAGCGGTTTCTCGTTTGCCAACGCAACGCTATGCTGTGTCGTACCAGAAACCGGCCTATTGTCCCAGAGAACTCCGAATTCTTCCGTTATCGTACAGAATTTCACGGTGAAAGCCGGCCAAGCCGTCCAGAGCAACGGCTCAGCCTCAGAACCGCGGCAAAGTTCGCGGAAGCCACAAGAATTCATGTCGGCGCTGAGTGATCCGGCGAAACAGCGTTAATTACTGTTAGTTCCCTATTTAACGGGTTTCCCTGGCCGCAACGATGTCAAATGACCCAGTTCGGACTTCATTTCCGGCTGCTGAGAACTACGTTTTTTTTTTCAGATGGAGTTACGATACGCCCGTTTCGTGGAATACGTTGGGGTTCAGACCGGGCTCGTTATAATTATTTTACTACGGATGCCGGAGCTTTTCGCCCTGGAACTTTCTGTGCAAGAAACGGCAGAGGGTTGAAATATCTGTCACATTTTTTTCAAACGTCCCCAGCAAGGAAATATTTTGTAAAATTGTTTCGAAGCTGACTACGATATTCGAAATGTTAACACGTCTCCAACTATGTTATAGATAAGTATTTATTAGGTTGGACTAGTTGCTTAATCGAACCACCGCGTATCTTGACAAAGAAAAATAGTATTCGCAGTATCGTTCACAGTATTAAGGAACTATAAATTATAAATGAGATTGAATTTGAGAATTGCCATTCCTGGCACAAACCAAGATAAACGAGCAACCACAGCACCCCGAACATCTGTTTATGTGAACCTTCTTTATCAATTTTGCACCTCGAACGCAGCCGGTAGAACATCCAGCCGCATATACCGCAAGACATCTCGTACATCGAATATTTTCTGGATATAGAAAGATACTCCCTCAATGGGATTCTTCGCGCCGCTGTAGCCGAGGAATCGAATCGATTTTGGGCCGGCGCGGCGTGAATTCTCGAATGATCGTAATGTACCATGCAAATCTCGTAAGGGGCGATTCCTTCGTCTCGCGGTAATATCTCGCGAGAGCGTGCGTTTCTGTTCAAGTAGCACGCGATATGTACATATCGTTCGCGGATCCAGTCATCCGTGACACAGCTCCATTGAAACTGTCGCCGCCATAGTTACAAGCTGGCACGTCTACATCGATTATATTCGAATTCATGTATCGGAACGATCCGCGGGAATTCAAGAGCTGCGGCGCGAGCACTGCCAATAGACAGAATCGAATTTACCTCGTTGGAAATTCTTTCCTCGACTCGCTAAAACGGAAGCGAGTGATTACTGTGCGAATATTTTACAGTCTCCCGCACTACCACAGACTGCGGAACATTTGATATTGACTGTAGCGACAAATGGTATCATAAAATACACAAATCTTTCGACGGTGGAAAAGTTTCCTTCCAGTTTGCTCTGTCACGCAAAAATTCGGTACAACGTAAAAGTATCTTCCATCGAACATTTCCGACTGATTTTATTAATTGCTCGGAACCCGAGAGCACGGAATCACCAAGGTATTGCTCCGGAATTTTCGCAGAACCGCACCTAGCTTTTAACCTTCTCGAAGTCCAGGGAATTCTCAGGGGAAGGTGGGGGCGGGCAGATAATTTTAGAATCGCGTGATTAAACTTTTCGCGATTACAGTTCCCGGCCGACCGTGAATAATGACTTTAAAGCGTGTACCGCAGGCAAAGATACACAAGTTGCTCGCGGGCTCGGTATTATTTTCATGCTGTCCAACATTCGCCGGCAAAACAAATTGAATTTTAAATGATATCCGGCCGGAGTCGGATAAAATCCAAATCCGCGGATCGATCGGCCATTATAAATATTTCACGTCGTAATTAGCGCTCGCTGGCGCGCGCGTTTATGGAATCGCAGTCCCTTTCTGGTATGAAACGATCGTTTCGTTCGGCCGATCGAACGAAAACACGGAAAATACGTAACCGATGTGAACGAGACAAGGGACGAGGTATCCAACGTCCGAGCGGGGGCGCCGAAAGTCTATCTCGCAAACTGATCCAACATAATTCATGAGGAAACATTGATTGGACGCGCTTGTGTACCGACAGCGCGCGTTGGAAAAGAGACAGTTGCGCTAACAAGATTCTATCGCATCGACCGGGGCGTATCGCCGGTGTTCTCTTCATCAACTTGATGCCGATGAGCCAACATCGGCGAATACGTGGCCACCGGGGTACCTGAGCACGCTCCTGGTATGTACACAGTCATTAACGAGTAAACTCGGCCGAAACTTCCGGCGAATCCCGTTAAGGACCACGCGGAACAGTCCAAGACACAGCCTGTTTGCATCCAACATTCCGCAGGAATCGATCTTATTAAAAGGGAAAGTTCGAGAATACCCACAAACAGAATACACACGAGAGCGTACTGTGCGCGCTCAGTAATAATTATACTGCTAATCCTTGCGCGGAATTAAATTTCCCGAATGTAATTTACATAGACAATATTTCCTTTATCGATATGATTTTCATACGTTATTAAATTCCATTGCGTTTTGTACCGCGCCGTGTTTTTCATGTCCAATCTAGTAATAACGACTATTCAATATTAATAATCGAAGAGATATTTGATCAGCTGTAGACATTCGCTGTCCAGCAAAAAGGAAATACGTACAATGTAATTCATTTATAATTGGTACTACATTTACTTTTCGAGAGTCTGTTATACATCACGATATAGATTTTTTGTGTCTTCTCATAACTCAAAAGAGAATTTCGATACCTCGGTATTTTCAGCTCGCTAAAATTAGTAAAGACAAAAATCCTTTTTTGTTTTTGTTTCTTAAAACTGATATACAATATTTCAAACAAAAATCCGCTAGCAATGATGTTCGAACACCGAAGCACAGCGAACGTCCGCAATGATCTGTTCCGCGGCACGCCGCGCCGGTCTAAGGAAAATCGATAAAAACAATTCCGTCCCGTCGAATGATTTGTTCTCCTAGTCAAACGGAATCGCCTGAAAAGAAGATACTCCAATTACGAACAATCTCGCTATCGATTCGCTCATGAAACGTGAATTAAAGAGACTCGTATATCATCCAGTTAAAGGGATCGAATGGAATCAATAGGACGGAAGAGGGGCAATTCAGCCGCGCTATATCGTTTAAACCGAGTACGGAATTGTGTCAAATAGCTTCACTTAGGAGCTCGATAAAACACAGAACCGACCGTTTACCCGGCGAACTATCCAAAATTACTACCTGTTGGCTATAGCCGGAAGGTAAGACAAAGGGGATAACGTTGATGTCCCGGCGAGATTGATCGAGCGAATCAAATGAAAAGTGTATACGATACCACGCGGACACGAGTTTTCCTCTCGGTCTGCAACCTCTTTGTGTAGAGCCAGAATATTCGCGTCAGCAAGCCGTCGGATAAGTGCCTAGGGTACTTTTATAATTAATGACTTCGAAGACCTTTCGCTGTACAACGGCATCCGGGATCCCCTCGGAATCGCATGTGTCCGTTTACGAGCGGGCTACTTACGCTGCGAGCTGTGAATTATTTGTGAATCCGGCTTAACGTTTTTTCCCCCTCCCATGTAATTGTATTTTGGCGACGTAAAACTAGCAATAAAGAACGATTAGACGAAATGAATCGCAACGTTCATTGGTGCTGTTGCGGTTTATCGTTACTTCGATTCGAACATACGTTACGAGATTTCAGGCTACCGCAAAAGCCTTTATACTACTGGTTTGCGGTGAAACTATTTTCAGAGGAACTAGCGTACGAGCGTGATTAATATCAATCCTGCAAATTGCATGAAGAATGAATCGCAACGTTCATTAATATAATAGCAGTTTATCGGCAGGTTGATTAGATTCGAACGAACGGTTTTTGAAGAAACAATTTTCAAAGGAACTGCCGTACGAATTTGATCAATACCATCGATCGTGTAAACTCGATGAAATTGACTCCATTTACGTTGCACACATACAATATTGTAGGGTCGAGGATCTAGACAGTGGAAGTGTATAGTATCCCATAGACAGTAAACATAAAACCAGTAATACGGGAAGTAGACTGACGAGTGGAGGATTAAAATTGATTATAGAAATGAAAAGGTGGTTTGAAACGAAAATGAAGTTTCACGAAGAATGCAGTTCGATACCGCAGATTCTAAGTTCGACGATGTCCGCGTAAGTGCAATTGATCGTGCCGCTGTCGAATGATTACGGGCATACCCAGCCCGAGCGTTTGATGTTGTTGGGAATCGGCTTCCTCGGAGAAATCCACGTAACTCGAATTTTCGCCGGGTTGGCGGGGCCAGATAAGAATGCGAAAGTCCGTCGAATTCTGCAGACACGGCGGGGACGAGATACCGTAACTTTTGACGGCGACTGTCGTGTCGACGAACTGCGGAATCCCCGAGGATTGGAGCGTGGGTGGGGGAGACACTAAAGTTTGCCCACCGCGTCTCTGCCGGAGACTGTATTACCCGGTTGAACGGTGCACGTGGGTCAATATTAATCATTGTCATTACGCGGTGGCCGCTTGAACGGTGAGGAGCATGATAGAGCAGCCATACTCCGAGCGATAAAATTTCGCGTGTCATCTCCGCCGGTGGATTGGCCCCCGCTTCGGCGCAGACATTTCTTTTTCCGGGGGGGTAACGAGGTCAGAATATGCGATACCGGAAGAAAGAAGACGCTTGTATCCTTTTATGGGACACCTGTGAGCTTGTACGTCGTTCTTTGGGAGCGCGAAGAGGATTCAATCGCAAGCCTTCAAATTAAACGGGCCGGCTTAGCCGCTTCTCGAGAGATTGGATCGTTACCGAAAAACCAGAGAAGTCGCGTAGCCACCCGTGCACTGGATACGGTAAAAATAACGCTCGGAATAAAATGGAATCCTCCATTACGGACCCCCCGAGGTCCATGCAAGGGTTATCCGAGTTCCCCTCCTCCGACTGTTATCTTAATGGTACTTATTGTCTTGACGTATAGTACGTACACCTTGCTTCCTCGTTTTCCTCCCTCTTTGTTCCTCCCTCTCTTCGCTGCTTCATCCCCTCCAGCTCTTGCCCTCTCCGCTATGTCTATGTACATTAAGCTCGTAGGGCTACGAAGGTCGTAGGTAGAGGCGCGCTGCTGATGCCAGTCGTTATCGCACAGTGGAAACCCTCCTTCTTCCTCCACCCTTGCCGGCGTCTTTCTCGTCTCTCGTCCACCTTCCTTGTCCTTCTCGTTCGCTCCTTGGCCCTATCATGCCTCGTTTGCTCCCGTTGCTTTCCACCCTACTATCCGTTCCTTTCAAACTCGACGGTGGGCGCATGCGTTCGCCCCTATCGCCCGATTTCAAGAAAAGGAAGTCGACGGCCAGGGAAACGGAGAAAGGAGAAAGAGAATGGCGAACCCACTGGTGAAAGAGACGGTCTAGGCTGGAGGAAAAGTGTGGAGGAAAGAGCCGATCAGAGGGAGGGAATAGAAGAGAGTTCGGCACGTCCGATATCCGTGCACATATTGCCACTGCGCGCGCCTTATCCCGATCAGTAATTAGTCCGATCGTTTGCCAAAGACCGAAAGGGAAGGACCGTTGATTGCTATTAACGGCGCCGCTGATTGGGCGAAACCGATTCAATTGCCCCTGGGCGAAGGTTCCGCGGACCGGGCTCCGTTTTAACCTCACACTCGAACGCTTCTTTTCTGCCTTTCCATTTCCCGGCCCGTTCGTTACCCTCCATCCACTACCAAGTTTCCTTCGGGTCAGGTGTTTCAACGCGATCCACAGGAAAAATAAATTGCGGATCCATCGGTAGTAATTCAGCTCGCGTGTCCTCGATTATTATAGGGAACACGCCGCGCGTCGTTAACCCTCCAAACCCCATCGCGATTTCTTTATCTCCTCGCCCGTGCCCGTTCCACTCGAACGCAAGTTCCTATTGTTCGATACGAGAAAGCGGGAACTACTTCGAGCACTTCCTGTAAATACGATCGGCGAACAGCGTTCGCACAATACGTCACGTACAGCGGGAATGAAAAGTCCTATCGATACCATTCGATATTATTCGACTCGTTAGAAGAAGTTTTATCGTTAATAGAAGCATACGAGTGTAAACATGATATTTTCTGCGTTATTCGAACACAGCGAAACTGTGCGATGTCTAAAACTGGCCAAACAAATGCAAACCAGCTGGAACGAACCGGCAAAACCAGCATAGACCGCAAAGCGTTAATCGTTATGGGACAACAACTGGGGAAAAGAACAGGATGCAATAAGTAAATAAGTGCGAAGTGCGCTGCGCTCGAGCAGCAGCGCGGAACAGGTAGAAGTTGCGTGACGAAACCTCGGATGCCGCCGCGCCGCGGCGATTCGATCCGTGAAAACTCTTATCGATCGGGTTACCCTTCCACTCGGGCGCTGTTCGTTTATTTTCCATCTTTCCATTGGTATTCTTCTCGGGCATGGCTGGGGGGCTGTTTTCCAGGTTCCAGGTAAATAAACTTCGAAGCGCGGAAAATCGCGGCCGCGTTTCAGTCGAGGGAACTGTTCCCTCGGTTGAAGGGGAGCGGATTCGAAGCAGGGTGGAAGGATCGAAGACTGTCAAAACGAGAGGTCGGATCAGCCTGGCTCGATGGTAGAACGGTGGAGCCTGGGATTACGCGTGCACACAAGCTCGCGCGTGGGCGTGTTCGGTAGGAACACAAGGCTCGGGAGCGAATACCTTATGTGCTCCGAATCGAATCGCCCTCAGCGAGAGAGAGAGAAAGAGAGGCTGGTTGGCTCCGCGATTGATCCTGAGGTTCCGGCGTCGACTCATTCATGCGTACCGGGGCAAACCATCCAATCAACAGAGGCAAAAGACTCGCGCACCGGCTATTTAGCCCGCGGAAAGACCGCGGGCCGTGTAACAAGCCGGTGAAACGGTATATACCGTGGAAAAACGACCACCGCGGCCGAGTCAAGTCGAGTCGGTTCTCTGGCGAAAAGTGGAGCACGACCAACGAAGTCGAAACTCGGGGGCGTAAACGTTCGGTTTCGTTGCGGCGTGGATGAAGCTGCGGAGAACGGGGATCGATCCTCGTTCTATCCGGTCAAGTAAGCACACGTTAGAAATGACGCACGGTCGAGTTGCTTTGAACGCTTTCAACGACCTCGTACGGTTGCGCGTTCCAGCTCGCAATAGGGTAGCGTTCCGTGCAGTTTACGTCAGGTTTGTACAAATTGTGGCCCGCGGGCAACGTTCAGCTCCTTCCCCGAGTTTCGTGCTATCCCACTTCACCATTCAACTGGCATGATTTTGAGAAGGATGATGAACAAAGATGGTGAAGCAGTTCAGTCTCTCGATCTCTCCCGTCCGCGAGACGAGTTGGAGGAGGTCTGAAGTCTAAACTGGTGGCCCAAATGACTAGGACAGGTCTGAGCTGTCGACGACGCTCGAGCCGCCACGCAGTGGTCCCAAATCCCGAAAAAGCGGCCAAAACCTCTAAACGTACTTTAATGTACTCAAAAATTCGTACTCAGGGGTTTT
>CM052200.1:3850055-3918180 GCA_028455805.1 Lasioglossum figueresi
AAATGGTTGGGCCTGCTTGGAAAATGATCTTTTCGGGGTCTTTGGGGTCGCTGATTACGAACACGAAGTTGAGAATTTGAAAAACAAAATGGCCGATTAAAATTTAGACAACACATTAGATGTGTTTTGAGTGGTTGAAAGATAAAAATGTATAAATGACAAACAAAATTGCACTTTGTATATCAACAATTAGTATAATTGTAAAATATGTACGTAATATTTATTCGTCCGAATAATCTTCGATATCGGATCCTTCCTCGGAACCATCTTCTTGTGTAATCATTTTCCCTTCCTTATAAGGTGCGAATGGCGACAGCAACAATTTTACTACTTCTGGAGACAAACTTTTCATTTTTTTTGTCGGCAGTTTCCTTATACTTGAAATATATGGATCTGAAAGTTTACCCTCGCACGAGCAGACAGGCAGCTACCGGCAGTTGGTTTTTATAAATTTTGAAAGATAAATGTATTAGCAACACGGCGGAAAAGGAATTTGGATGGCACGACGTGGAACTTTTAACTTATGTCTACGTTTCTACAATACGCGCATCAAGTTTTACCTTCTACGTTCTCCAAAGAATATTGCCATCGTGTAACGTAACGACTAACAATTTTGGAGATACAAAAACAGATAAACATTCTACTTACTTCCAGGAACAGCATCCAATTCGTAGAATTGAAATTGATGCACTATTTTGAAAGTTATGCGCTTTAGAAGGGGGCGTTCAATTTCCTACTAATGCGCGCGATAAATGCTCATCCAACGAAGGCTAACTTTGAACCGACTACCGAACCGTATAATAAACTTTTTACCTTTTTCCTTACTGGCATTCGGTGGTCGTATCGTTACTGTACCTAACCCTGAAATTACAAACTCCTAGGAGGAAGTTCATTTTTGTAGGTTTTGACCGCTTTTTCGGGATTTGGGACCACTTGTGCGCCACCTCGACCACCGCGCTTCGACTCGTACGAGTCACCAGAGGAGAATATAGGCTCGCCCAGTTCTCTGTCTCTTTCCCTCTGAGTTGGAGGAGGCCTAATGCCCTAAGTAAGGGCGCCGATTGACTAGAAATGGGATCGAAAAGAGGGGATCGAAGAAGTAGAGCCCCGAGTCTACGCTCCTACGGAGACAATCCGGAGGAAGTCCGCCTGCGAATATGCGAAACGATGGAGACGAGATGGTGGCCGAGTCGAATAGCGCGAAATAGCGCGCGGATCTCGTGGAAATTGAAGATCGAGTGGCGAATACCGGAAGAGTGGCTGCCACTCTGAAGCGCAAACAGCTGTATTCACCGGCTGCGAAGGAAAAACGGAGACGCCGCTATGCCCTTTTCCGCGAGACTGCGGAACACACCAGCGGATTCGAGCCACGAATAAGCCGCGTAATAGGAATCGAATATGTTTTTTGCCGTTATCGGCGCACTCGCCGTGCCACCGGCGATACGGCCCCGCGATTTACCCGCATTTTCACCTCTGATTGAATCCGAGCGAGATCGGAGGCGACTGCAAATTCTTATTCGGATCCCTGAACGGTGACTCCGCATTGACTTCGATCTGGGTAATTCGATCTCGGCTCGTGAGAGGATTCTGCAAGCTTCTTCGCGAAACTCGAATCAGCCGCCTGGCTGTAATGGCAGGAAACTTGCACTGAACGGTCGGATCTTCCTTTCAGTCTCACGTGTTTGGATAAAGCAGTCAGTCCTTTATGCATATTCTCTTGCTCTTTGACTCGTTTAAGCGAATTCCATTATGCGTGTCTTCGTGTCTATCCGTGCCCTGTTTTCTTTCGCGCGTGACATTCTTTGTTAATTATTTCTCCTGTGCATCTCACAGCCACTGTTGTCCTTCGAATCGCCACGTTCTATCTAAATTTTAGTTTCTTCGGTTGAATAATTGGGTCAGAGAAGGAAAAAAAATGTATACACAACCATTTCAGCCATGCCAGAGTTAAATGAAATTATTTCAGATTCGTGCTCCTTATATCGATTCGTAACGTTGTTTATAATAGTAGACATTGAGTAATGGTGGCACTGTTATCTGGGAAAATAGAAAAACCAAGAAGTCAGAGTGGATAAGATAATGTATAATACATATTTTCATTTCGGAAGTTTGCCCATTGCCGGCCGCGAAAATGGAACGCACCTCGTTAAACACGGATCATTAAATTCGTCGGAAAAATGCTCGCGATTGCTCTCGTCGTCGGTTCCATTAACCAATTAATATCTGCGAACCGAAAACAACCGTAGCCGAGGGATCTTATTAAACCGCCTAGACTAAACGCAATTGGGATAACACATTCTGTCCCAGCTGTTATCTTTCGCAATATTAATTTGCAATGAAAGCAGTGGATATTTTGCGCAAGTGAAATTTTCCGCGGCCAGCCTGAGGTGGGGTATCCGTCGTTACGAAAATAAGGACGCCGATTCCGATGGTAATTAATTTTGGAGATTTCTTCGGCGTGCCCCTCAGGGCTTCCGAAACGAGCTCAGCCATCAACGTAGATAGAGCACGACGTGATTTTTGTTGCGGAAAAGCGTCGTGACCCATATTCGCCATTATTCTTCCGGGCATCGGCATACGCGAGCGAGAGTCGATATTAGAATATCAAAGTTGTCGCGTTTCCGCGGGCATACATCGGAACGGTAAAAGGTTGATAGAACTGCTCTCGGATAACTCGAAATAAAACTCAGGCTGATGAGAGTGGAGTCGCGCAAATGGCACGTATAAGCCGCGATACTGCGCCGTTGTATGTGCTCGCGACCCGTGCTTTTACAAAACTACCGTCGACATTCGCGATATAATTTTCCGTACGCGAAAGTCCTGGTCTCGCCGCTTGGAATCTAATTTGTTCTATTAACAATCAACATCCATAGGGATCGAGTTGGAAATTGTACTTAAGAGATTTTACTTAACCCAGGAATGGTATCCTGCGCAACTATCGGAGTTACGCACACCGGGGCGTTTAGTTTGTTTTGACTGCAATCTGTTCTTGGTGTAAACAACGAACAGTTTTAGGTTTTCGTTCTACGGCGCTCTTTGAGCCGCGGGGATTTCGCGCGAACCTTTTCGGCCACCCAGTGTGCGAGCATTTTCAAGGGGAAATTTCGAAACTCGTAACGTTATTAACGCGGTCCCGATAAAGCTATCTCCGCGGCGTAGTTTCGCAAGCCGCCGCCTTCCAGCGCATTTCCATGCATGGGAAATCAACTCCGGCATCGAGCCCGAGATATTTAAAATCCAGCTGGATCCGACCGCGCGAAACTATCGGCACGGCCGAACGGACATTAATTATGCTCTTTGTTCGAAGCGGCAATGTGCGTCCGAAGCCGTCCGGCGAACGAGAGCATCGCGTGGAAACGCTTTTGCATACAATAACAGAGAAGTTTCGACAGTCTTCGCCCTCGAGGGTTCGACGACCCACGGTGACGATCCGTCTCTCTAGTCCGCCCTCTTTCCCCCGAATGAAACTTCAATTGAAACTCGGAATCGTTCCCGCGACCGAGCGAGCGAGCAACCGCGCGCGCGATTCTCGCCGAATTACAGCTCTGTTTTTCTGCTGCCCACGGCACGTAACAATTAAGTCTTTAAAGTTTCGGAACGTTCCACGCGGAGATAATTGACTTGGTTCCGAACGAGACGAGGCTCTATTATTACGTTCGGATTCACATGCAGCGCCTACGAGTCACGATAGCTTCTCCGGGATCGCGCTGCGCCATTATGGCGGGACAAAACTCTAGACCGATGCACTTGACGAACATTTTTATTATGAATTTTATTACAGACCTTTCTTTCAAGCCTGGATCTATTTGAAGGATTCCATGGCGAAGCCTTTTTGTTATGGACTGTCTGAATTAGCTTCGTTCATCCCTCTGTACATTGAATCGGCCACAAAGGCTCTTTGTTTGCAAGTAAAGCGAATAAAATTCAGAATGCTCATATTTCATAAAGCTTAACTCTTGGATTGCGGACACTTTTGTCCATTTTATGGCAGCCATCGCTAAGTCCACTGAAATCTTTATGAAACAATTTTTCTTCATACATTTTTCAATCCACTCCTATGAGATCACCAGACATTTTCCGTACAGATGGTTAAAGGGCCCAGTGTATATTAACAAATCCCGATAAAACAGCTGAAGCACAATATACAGGGTGTCTCACCCCATTTTGACATCTTGATTTCTTCGCCGCTGTTAGTCCTACCGAAAAATGTTTCAGATAAGAATTGAATGGTGCCGAGTGGGGCATAATTTGGTGTAATAGTTTGTTCGTGGGTAAACGCGTGAAGGTCGTATCAAGGTCAAATTCGTTTTTTTAAACGGAATTATAGACTTTTTAATATAATACATCAATCGATGCAGTTGGACATTCTTTATAAAATAGTATTAACCTATTTATGTTGAAAATAAATCGTTTATAGGAGATATTTCGATTTAAATAATTCTAAGATATCATTACTGTCGCACTAACAATAAGACGTTCGCTTTTATATTTTACAGTTAAACGACATTAATCATACCTAAAATTATTTAAATCGAAATATCTCCTACACGACTAATTTTTCAACATAAATAGGTTAATACCTTTTTATAAAGAATGTCCAACTGCACCGATTGATGTATCAAAAAGTATATAATTCCTTTGAAAAAAAACAAAGTTGACCTTCGTATGACCTGAACGCGTTCACGCACTAATAAACTAATAACACCAAACCATGCCCCACTCGGCACCATTTAATTCTTATCTGAAACATTTTTCGGTAGGGCTAACAATAGCGGAGAAATCAAGATGTCAAAATCGGGTGAGACACCCTGTACAGGATGTCTCAATGAAGATTGTAAGTTGCGAAAATAAGTTTGGCGCGAAGCCGTTTGCTTGGAAGAATTGCGGGGTCGTATGAATCTAGACGTTTCAGGAACTCGTGCGGTTTGAAAAACGCGGCCGTTCGTCTCTCTTTCTTTCGACCGGTTCCCACGTGTTCCGATACTCGACGGTTCACGACAATGACTCCACTCGAAGAATTGATAACGACCGCTTTATTATTCCGCGCCGCTATTCACGGCGAGCGAGTCGCGGACTTTTGCGGCCGCATTGTCGCCCCTTGTCTCCGGCCTGCGAGGGTGGGTTTGAGGTTGGTTGCCGGAGGAGAGGGAATCGTGAAAAGCCAGCCGCATTCGAGGCGCTTTGATAAACGCCGAGTGATGCTCTGGAAGCTTTTTAGGACATTATCCGCGGGAACACCTGTTACTGGCGCGTAGCCGGGCTAGCGCGTTTTAGCGAAAAAACCAACTCCACTGAACACGGGGGAAAACGACGAGGGAAAGCAGGGATGATGGAATTCGTGGCTACGCCGTACGCCCGTAGCCACAGGCTTATGGGATTGCGCAGTCTTAACATATATTAATCCACGGATTGCCGCGTAGAAACGGGGCCTTCGATAGCCACGTAATTCACGGCAAAGAAGATTACACGGGAATTCGAATTTTTTCGTTCCCACGGTAATTCCGAATGTTGTCTTGCCACCTTTTACGAATTCACGCTGCCTTCACCGGATAATGCTCACTCCACTCAAAAGAGGACGTATGGCTAAGTGAAATCTCGTATTCGTTGTTTATTACTCCACCATGCAGTCCTCCCGGGGATACAGCTGTCTTTCATTACGATTTTTGCGATTAAATTCGTAATACTCGTATTCTTTTCAATTCTAATGTTATTCTGTTATTTCTAACGGTCTTTAACACTGTGAGGGGGTTTTATCCACATTTGATTACATTTCATGAGGTGTGAGAATATCCTTGTATTGTTAAATAAGTTGTTCCGATCTCGTCTTCGAATGAAAAGTTTCATGGAAAGTAAAAAGTTTTAGTTTCAAGCCCTTTCGTTTCGAAGGACAGCAAGTCTCATCCATGCGACGACTGCTTCAGGATTAATAGCACTTCCGGCTATTTTCGTTTCACGGAAAACGAGACGTAAAACATTTTTGCAAAAGACAACAATCGGGAGTTTCAAAAGCCATTACTAAAAATATGGAATATCAGTCGTGAGATAATTTGCGATCCGATACGATACGGCAACGCAAAAAATCGATAAGAGATTTCAAACCGACCCCGGTAATGCATATTTGCAAAAACGTTTGAGTTCGCTGTGATACGGAACGTTGCAATTTATAATATGAAAATGAGTCTAATGCGGGAAATATTTCCTGTAATAAAGTTGCACGGAACGCGTATAAATGTTCCGCGCGCCGCTGGCGCTGGTTGCCATCGCTCCCATAAATATTAACCGGTGAACTTCCAAGCCCATTTTCCGCGATCGTTCCCATGGTGCCTATACCACGGTTTACAATTACTCTCACTGAGAACGATATAATATTTATCGAGTCGCGTTAAACTCGGGTCAAAGACGTTCCGGGGAGTCAATTTTGACTTACGGTCGTCCCCATGGGCCGGCTTGCGTATTCGGATGATCGCGAAAATTCCAAGACCGAGATCTTTCGTGCACAACGATTCAT
The DNA here is from genome assembly GCA_028455805.1 of Lasioglossum figueresi. Classification (NCBI taxonomy): domain Eukaryota; kingdom Metazoa; phylum Arthropoda; class Insecta; order Hymenoptera; family Halictidae; genus Lasioglossum; species Lasioglossum figueresi. The sequence continues at coordinate 3,856,564 of CM052200.1, forward strand.
AATTCTTGTTTCAGCAAAGAACAACGCGCGCCCGCGGCGAGATTAAATGTCGGCGCGGTAAAGAAAAAGTATCGGCCGTTAATCAACAATTAATCTTAAACAAACGGCCGAGCTTGAGGGGAACCGCTAGGACGGCAACCTATTATTTATTAATTAAAATTTCCATAATCGTGTGGCCAGCGATTTTCAGGCATTCATTGCGCTGATTAATTGCCTCTCCCTGAAACACGGAGTCTGCTATCGCGATCCTACCAGCGGCAAGCGCCAGTTTTGTCATTCCGGATCATAAAACTCCATAATGACGCGAGATTGCTCTCTCTCCCTCTTTCTCTCTCATTCTCTCTCTCTCTCTCTCTCTGGCCGCGCCCCGGAGAGACATCGCGTTGTGCACCCGGGATCTGTCGATCGCGGATACAGATTGAACGTGCAAGGCTGCTGCAATATGCAACTTGGCTTCTCAATTTCTTCGCCGCCCTTTCACGCATGGGATGGAATCCAATCGGTGGCCTACATATCCGCTCGACGCTCCCCGTCACGACAGGATTTATATACGAAGGAATCTCTATAATACGTCACTTCTCGCCGACCCTCTTCCTTACTCTCTATTTCCACGCAATTCTTCCCTTGCGTCACGGAATCACCTCCTGCAGAGCCGGCGCAAATTATGCGGTTTTAACGAAATACTTTTCGGCGAATTTGAATCACATTCAATGACGTTTTACATTTCACGTAGAATGTCGCTGTTATTATTTTACTGCAGATCTTTGAACAAACTACAAATAACGACATCATTCATGGGATACGATTCAGGTAACCAACACCCGTTCAGCGATTCTCCACAATTTTATTTACTTGTGTAGTATCCAAAAAAGAATGAGAACTTTAATATAATCGTTTCGTTAATCGTTTCGTTTTGCGTCTTTACAGCTGTCGAACCGTGTTCCGTCTCTCTGTGTCGTCGTCGTGACAACGCATCAACACACGGCGGGCCGTTCAATGTTTTAAATAGCTGAGCGGTGGTTTGACATAGAATATTCCTACAATTCGGCCAGCCTGACAATTAATCGTCCCGATTAAGATCACTCTATATAAATATTCTGAAATTGTAGTATACAAAAAAGAATGAGAACTTTATTATAATCGTTTCGTTAATCGTTTCGTTTCGCGTCTTTACAGCTGTCGAACCGTGTGATGCGTGTGCGTGTGTACGAATGGAGAGTGTAAAAATCTTTATATAGAGTGATCTTAATCGGGACGATTAATTGTCAGGCTGGCCGAATTGTAGGAATATTCTATGTCAAACCAGATATTCTATGTAAAATAAAACGTTTGGCAGAAAGATTCGAATTTCTCGTGTTTGTCGCTCCCAGAGGCGGTATCGCGTTCGAATTGAATACGCCGATCGAATGACCGGTTTCGGATTTATTTCACAATTATCGAAATAATGAAAACGCTTCCCACTTAAATAAATCGCGCGATACCTGAATAAATTCAATCTTGTCGTTTCCACAAGGCAACGCGTACTACTTTCAGCGCTCGGTGGGTCGAGCGTAAAACGGAAGTGTTCTATCAGAGGCAGCGGAATCGGCTTTACAATTCTACGAAAAGAATGTTAGACGTTCGTCCCTAAGCCTCGTCCCAGATCTCGGGGGCGGTTGATACGATATTCCGGAGGACGATATATTATGCGCGATAACCTGAGTGCGGAAACGAGAAAGAGTTGTTCTCCCGTAACTTAGTTGAACTATCGCTGATTCCGAGATATTTGCTCGGGATTACCTCTTCGTTTAACTTCCGTGTGCCCGTGGGCTGGTTCACCGCGAGAGAAGTCGGTGTCTGCGTGCGTGTGGGGTTGAGAACAGAGATAGTGTGTGTGTGTGTGTGAAAGAGAGCGAGAGCGAGAGAGAGAGAGAGAGAGAGAGAGAGATAGAGAGAGAGAGGGAGAGTGAGGGAGGGAGGGAGAGGGATAAAGAGAGTCAAGGGTGCAACGAGGGTGGAACGATACGCGGAACATTGAACGGGGAGACAGAGAAAAGATATGTAAACGTCGTCCGGGTTGTATGACGTCGTCCCCAGGAACGAGTCAACGTGGTGGCGTGAGGGGTGGCAACAGGGACAGGGGACACCTGGTGGAAGGAAATAGGTAAGGGAAGAAGTTGGATGGCGGTGAAGATGAGAATTGGGAAGTAACGCGAGAAACTTCAACTCGAACTCCGGGGCTCCCGGTCTCAGCGGGTAAACGAGGAAACTAGGCGTTTTCATAGGAGGGAGGGTCGCGCAGCGGGTCCGGGTACACTCTTCCGTCTATTCTCCAGTCAGGTATCTCTCCCGGGTTGGCTCCTACATGACCGGAACTCGAATGTCGTTCCAGATCTCGCCGCGATGCCAGGAATTTACGATCATTAGAGTCTAGTCGAATCTTGGGAGTCTCGGTAACAAGAACAAGGGGAAAGATGGTCGGTCGCGATTAACGAAGGACCGACCGAAAGACCGACCGACCAGGTTAGTTTTACTGGACTGGGTATCGCTCCGGGAACGTCGAGCAATTTGTTCGTCGGAACGTTGACGAGCTGACGCGACGATCGCCGAGGAACAACTACTACGTACAATGTCCGGAGATTTGATGAACCCGTAGATTTCGATCTAGGAGCGCCGTGCTTTACGAGAATAAAGTGGCCGCGGCGAACCCTCGGGCTCGAACAAAAAAATCCAATTCCTCCCGACGCGACGTTGGTTAGGAAATTCAACTAAATTTAAAGTGTATATTCGCTGTCCACTTCCGTAGGGAGTCTCTGCTCCGTTTCGCTCTCCGGGGACGTACCTGACCGGAACTCAAACAACTGTTCCCGCTCGACCGATGACATGGACTTGTTAACAGAAGCTCCCGCGCGATAAGGTACCACTTACGCGTCAGCTTTGGTCGTTGCATTACGGCGCGGTGCCGAGGCTCGCACGTACGACGGAAAATTAGAACCAGCGCGATAGAGAACGTACGGGGCTCGTAATTTAAGGGCTGAAAGTAAGCGGCAATCTTTGTTGGCTCGGGGCGGACGACCGGCAGCTTTGCCCGAGCTTGGGAGCAACGAATGGCAGAGACAAGTCGTGCTAGCATCCCGGTGAACGATGACGGTCCGCTTCCTCTTCGTGTATTCTCTCGGCGGCGAGTGGTTCCGCGATTACACCGGCCGAAGCCGCCGGATTAAATTAATGCACGAGATACGCGGTGGCAAAAATTGCGACCGGTTCCCCGTTAATGCGAGTCCGTCCTGGCCGACGTAGAATCTGGTTCGCGATTGGCTGTCCCGATCGAGCGAGATTGTCTTGCTCGAGAGAGGACAAAAAGGGTTTCGCGCGCGCGGATAATTCGAGCATGAACTTTCCGCGCAGCGATTCCCCGACGTCTATTCTGTGTACACGGCCCTGGCGAAAGAATCCGTCGAGACTATGCATCAAGATCCCCCTCCGGCGAACCGGCGAAAGTTTAAATTAACTTGCAATATCTGGTGGCTGTTAACTGCGCCAACTCCGATTCCAGGCATAGCCGCAGACATAATAGTTGCATTATCGCTGCCAACGGGTATTTCCTAGCTGGCATTTAGGGCCGAGATGATCGGACAGTTTAAACGTTCAGCCAACACTTAATCGATCGACCTGCGGTAGTTATCAAAGCGATAGAAATGCGACTGGAAGAGAAAATCAAACGCAAACTTTGTTCGACAGTTCGAAACTTTGATGCCCTGGCGATAATAAAACCCGGCTTTTCACCTGTTTTCAGGCTTTTTCCTCGAGCACATATATCTAATAAATATCTAACAAATGATATTTTCATCGCGACGTTCCTAACAAAAGTGACAAACATTATTTGTGTCGTGCAGAAATCGATTAAAATAATACGTGCACGTTAAAGTTGCAGGAGTATTTTTTCCGTGTAACCAACGCCGTACTTTTTAAATTCGTGACCGAAACTGCCGGTCCGAGGTAAAACAAACCTCAAAAGTAACCCGGTCGTTTGTTTTTTACGAATCGTTGCTTTCATCATCGCGCGGCCGACGATCATCCGTAACGCCGGGCGTTTTTATTCTAATTCCTCGCGTCGGTGTTCGATGGAGCCGATAAAGAGGAAAAAGCCCGAGTTGGTCCGCGCTATCAGATCCAGCTTTGGCCAAAGTAAAAATTGATTCTTCATTAAATGAAATTCGTGTAATTTCGCCCGCCGGTATCTGATGGCAGCGCGCGGATGGAGTATAGAAAAAAAGGACTGTCGTCCGATAAGGATTCCGGCGACACGAAAGAAAGAGGGGGCGAAATTGCTTTCGGCTGTTCGATTACTCGCGGATCATAAATCATAATCGCATTCCGCGCACGAACCCGGGTAAACCTCGTTAAGAACTATAAACTTCCGTGTGTGACTTTGATGTAACGCCGCGATGTGTACGTTCCGGGCCGGGTCGGGCTACCGAGTGAAATCGTTCGCCGGATCAGTTTTATTAATGGTGGGGCCCGCAGATCGTGATCGGCAAGGACTATGACAACCCCGTCAACTTTCAAAAGATTAATGTCGGCCCCCGTTCATTGCGTGAGATCCCGTTCTTTTTACCCGGCAGCCACCCCCGCGCGCGCCGACGGACTTTTTTCTTTTCTAGCCAGGGCCGGGCCGGGCCGGGCCGTTGCGCCGCGAAACCGGGTCGCCGCCAGGTTTTTGCATATAAAACCGCAATTAATGATAATGGAAATTGTTTCCTCGGCAGAGCCATAACGCATAATCGTTATAAGCCCGGCTTAATCTGGCCATTCGGTGTTTCAATAAAGAACACGCGGAGCCACGGGGGACTTTGCCGTCCGCATTCTCGCGCAAATTCGTACATTCAAATGGCTCTCGCGCCACCGACAAAGACAATCCTGCAAAGGATCAAACGATTAGCCGGCCATTCCCCATGTCGATGGCGCGAAACAACATTCCGCGAATTTTTCTAATTTTTCTCTTCGCGATACAATCGGCGTCAATTAAAAGGCATTACGTTTTATATAAATGGACACCGGTGACGTTTAAACCACCATATCGCGATTCTCGATCCGTTATCTCCGCTATATTCCTAGCAGATATAAAGAACAGAATAGAATCGAGACAATCGAAACAATTATGGAATGGGACCCCACTGCTCTCTATAAGCGCGTTGCAAGCCCCGAGCTATGTGTCTATAGAAAACGAATCACCAGCCAGTTCACTGAACCGGGTTCCGAAGACCTTGTGTCCCCAAACATGTTTGTTTTCACAATTTATCGACTCGGGCCTGCGCTGTATCTTGCTTGTTATCGACGTCTCACACTCACTCCGGTCGTCGCACTTTCGAACAATCAAATTTTCGGGTAGTCAGTCGCAAAAACATATATAGAAATTCTTGTACATATTTAACTAACCGTTCGCAAACACGGTAACAGTATTCGATGTCGTTACAAACTATATAGGAAATGAAAGCGTACTATTTCATCTTATGCTCTTTTTATGATGTTACGCTCATCCCATTTCTCAAATTTTAATTGCTTCATCGTGGAATTCAATTTTCGCGGGAAAAACGGCAACAAGTGATGGACAAGGAAGGGAGCTATTACGGCTGCGTAACGCGGTACCAAGTCACAGGTATCGATAAAGAGGCGAAAACACCGATCACTTATGTATACGCTTGATGAATAAAATTGTAACGCGGCGGACAAAGTTGCTGGGTTAAAGTGCAACCGGAAGTGCAGAGGCTTTTAGCACGAGGACCCAATCGATACAGGACTGATTTGCAAAATGCGTGTCGGCGCGGCGTGTGCCGTAAGAACGCGCCTTAAAATTGCATGACCAGCTTTTTCTCGTCGTCGAACGTCCCTTTCCGGCGCGGCCGACCGCCTCTCCTAAATACGATCGCTTCCGCTTTACATTAGCTTATTTTGTATGCAGCTAATTTACATGTCTAACGGCCACGATAAAATTGGTTAACGCTGTTCCGAGCTTGTGAGCGAACGCCACCTAATTTAAGCTTCGGTGTAAGCAGTTAAGCTCCGTGGCCGATTTTGTAATATATGTTGGTACGATTTAATAGCGTCGAGCTTGTCCCGTGTATATAAACCAGTTGCCGCGCTGCACTGTGCCGAAAGCCTTCGACGGCGGACTTTTAATCCAATTTTACAACCGGCCGATTGTTATCGCGGCAACGATCCGAAAATCATTCGTCGATCTCGTGGTTTTTGACGGATTGCTCTCGCCACAAATCGTGTCGAGTGACGAAAGAAAAAATAGAAAAACCGATCCGGACCGTGTCGTGAAATATTGCCTGCTTAGAACAAAATCCCTTGTGATTTAATATGAAATATGAATGCGCGTACATCGTGAAAAATGCGGCCATTTCGACATTTTTTTCATGATTGTTACGATTTTTCATTTGCGGAAACATCGCAACAACGTTGCGGTACACACTGGTTGATTTATGTCTGTTTAAAAGTGACATTATTTCCCAGAGCTTTTTTTTAATATTCTACCAGCGTGCTCGTTTCGAATATATTTTCGACGCGATCCTTATAATATGTCCGCTGAATATTGATCCACAGCAGCGAGGTTATATATAAAGCTTTTCTCTCGATTCGTTCTTCCCGAGTTAACGAGATCCGCGCGTCGACCCACTTTCTTTTGTGAAATGAAATTAGGATGGGACAGTAGAATGTACTTTCGGCGGTCTCTCTCCCTTTGTGCGCGCGTGTCGCCGATATTTCGTGTTACTCGCGTTACGTAATATCGTTTATCGAACCTCCGATTGTTCCCCCGAAAGAATTCTTTTGTGGTTTCGTAACGAGATTATCCGGCGATTATTGCGGCGTCGCCCGAACGCATCGGGAAAATATGGAATCCGGTCCGGTCACTCGTAATAAATTCAGCCGACAAGGGAAATCTGAAAATCGGTGCTCCTTTAGCCTGCTCTCGCAGGAAAAGTAATTCCAGCTGTTCATTAACGCTCGGCGTCGAGTTGAACGATTTACTATTTCAAATTGCAACACATTCCAGCGGCGTTTTCTACGGTACAATTTCTGGCTTAATTCAGACCTAGTGCCTCTTTAATGGTGTCACATAATAAACTTTAATTTCCAAAGGCCCTCGGAATTTCTTTCGAGGAATCTTACATGGGTTTCCTTTTTCAGGCGAGCCGAGGTGCCATTCTTCAGCGCGGCGCCATGAATAAAATTGCGCGTCGGTGCGGCCGCGTTATGGGGACTAATATTTAATACAATTTGCGCCGGCGCGGCGGTGGCGCCAGAAGAGATTTCCAGGAGCTCGTCCGATAAAAAGTGACTCGGGCGACACGCCGCCGCGTCGCCGTTCTCTGCGTCGCGCGTACACTTTTTTCCGCGTCATTTTACTTTCATCGTTCTACCGGCGAGGCGCGGCGCGGCGCGTCGACGAGAGGAAGTTATTGCCCGGCAATGCTTATCCAATTTAACCTCAAGCGCGGCGTCGATAACTTTTACCTCGCTCGGAAGAGACGCTTTCGTAAGGAAACCCCGGGCAAGTTTCTTCCGACTACGGACCGGGCCAGTAACGTGTCCAACAGCTTAATCTTCGACTAATCCGCGCGCTCCCAGCGCAGCGGCGCGACGCCTGCGAGGAATTAGAGGTAATCCGAAACACCAGTTTAATGGCCAACTCCCCATACAATCACAAACCGAATGTTTACAGGATAATACGCAAACAAATTCGCAGCTTTTGTCGGTCAACTGTTCGCGGACGTTTATCCGCGAAACTGTGATCAATTAGAAAACAACCCTTACCGGACAGAATTACTAAATATCACCCCGATGAGAGGATGAATCTCAAACCTCAGCGTCTCGTGGAAATTCGCTGGTTCTTTAAAAACAAATGTAGGGAGACCTCTTATCGTTGTCACAAATTTTCTCTAAGCGCATTGCGTTTACGTTTCCGATTGATCAGCAAATTGTCATGACGAGGAACTGGCCCGTGTAATTTTGTTTGTGCCCGGTGGCCGGTTCCGATCGAATAACGCCGGGGGCAATTCCTGATCGGGTCTATTCGATCGCTAAACGATTTCATTAAAACTAAAATAGTTCGATAATTTAATTTCCCCGGAGCCGCCGCAATTATTCCATTTTCTCTCCGGGCAACCGATACCCGTGTTTTCCCTCTCTCTCTATCTTCCCCGGACGGCGGGATAGTTTGCCATTCGGTCCGACACTAACATCTCGAATATGGGCTGCATTACCGAGTCACGAATGTCTTCCGGGGGAATTCGATTGCCAGATTGGAAACATTCGAAGAAGGGGCCAAGTGAAGGGACCAATTTTGACGGTCGGTTTTCCGGAATCGCGCCACTTTCTCGAACTTCCATTCGCAACGGGCGGCGTTCTCGGGATACCTTATCGCGTCGTTTCAAAGGGACATCACGGGAAAATGAAGGGGACGCTGATTGGAAAGCACAGCGTAGCCGACGCGATTGATCGCGGAAGATCTCGCGCTCCCCCTTCCCGCGACTGCGTCGATAAAAGTGTCGGGGAATCCTCTCTCCTACTGTCTGGCCCGGCCCCGAATTCTTCTAGGTAAATGTCAGTTCGCAAGTTTTTGGCCGATTGGAAAACTTAGAGGAGAACTTTCGCGAACTGTCATTAGTTATCGAAGCTTGGGGAAGCGTCGGCCGACGATGGTAGGCAGTCCGGTTTCATTCAATCCCGTCGGCACGGCTTCCTTTAACAAACATGTTGACAACGGCTAGATTGCCGGCCGCGAAAAACCGGGGGAGAACAGGCATCCACGTAATTGGAAGTTACTTTCCCGCGATGCTCGACCCTCTGTTGCGGTCGCCTCGGAGAGAACTTCGGTGAAGGTTGATTTTGCCGCGGTTAGATTGATGTTTCCTTAACGTCCGAGGGATCGGGATCCGACGGAAGAAGCTATGGAAAAAATGTTTCCGCCCCTGGATGAACGGGATTTCGTTGTCCCCTGGACCGAAACAATCGGAAACGTCCTAACCCTTCGATAAGAATCTCTTCAATCTTGAGGACGGCTGAAGCATGACGGAGATCGTCCTACGTTATCGAGCTCTTTTTCAACGGTGGTTTCGCGTAATTGATAAAAGTATAAGAATATGGTACTTCTGAATAAGAAGTTCATAAACTGAACGTGACGGAAGTCCACGATCAAACTATAATAATACAATTAGACGGAAAGCCAGTTTGAAACTAAGAAAATCCAGAGTGTAATTTTTAAAAGGATTGTTCGGTGCTGCTGTTGAGAGTCCTTGTTTTCCTGGAAGTTCAGACTCGTCTCGGTAACGAAAAGTGCAAAGCGAAGGGTAATTGGAAAAGTAAAGCGAGAGCCCGAGGAGAAAAATCGAGACAAACCCGGGTAAGCTGTAGTCTGTAAATGACCGAGCGACGCACCCACATTTAGCGGAGGCCGGCGCGCCGGTTTGACGGAGAAATCGAATTCCCGGCGATAATTGTCTCCAAACGTATGTAATCTGGTACTGGAAGGGAGGCCCGCGGAATCTCCTTCCACGGTGATTCGATTTCCCGTCGCTCCGGATAGTAGCTTCCGGCGAAATCCCCCTGGCGCCCTCTGGCACGACGGTACGTGTGTACGGATCCACCCAATAAGATCGTCAGCGCACCTGGCGACTCTCCCGTAGCCCCCCTTTCTGGGCCAACCCTCTCCTCGTCACTCCCAAAGGCATCGGTCAAATTCGATTTTCCTTTTACACCGAACCGAACCATTCGGAATAGCGATCAGTTCTAGTGCCGAGGGAGGACCTTATTCAGGAAGTTCGCGTTGGCTACTATAGGGCCGGCCAGTCAGTCAGCTAGCCGGCTAGCCAGCGAGAGCCAGCCAGCCATCCAGTCGGGGAGTGAAGTGGTAAACTAGATACGGCTACAGATAGGAAGGGAATAGAAGCAGAACCGGGTCAGCTAGCCAATCCCCTCTGCAAGGCACACCAATCTCCCTACCGGTAACATTCACGTGCACATCCTCGAGCGCACCACCATCAACCCTCTACACACCCATCTTTCTACCTTTCCATACCTTCCTCCCTCGCCCCCTCTGTTTTTCCGCATTTTCTCTCCTCAATTTCACCGTTTTCCATTCGCTTGCCCGAATATGTACGTACGAATCGCACTTACCCTCCCGCCCACACCACCCTCGACCAATCCCCCTCGACGATTCTCTCTTCGTCATCGCACTCGGGAGTATTCCACGTGAAAAAGTGACGGAGAGGGGAGAAGGGCGCCGCGGAGCCCGGTCCACGGAAAAACCGGACTACGAATCTTGCAAAGTGGAAACTCCGAGGCAACGTCGATCCCGTTTGCCAGCGCAGCTGGATTGCATAATGCCACGCCGGAAAATCCTTGCCAGGGCTGCTGCCGCCGCGCTACTGCCGAGCAGCCTCAAAGGGGAATCCGTTGCTACGCGTCGCGGAACTTTTGCGGTTTCTATCGTCGACGTCTAACCGTGGAGAGACTCGGGAGCACGCCGCCGACGGTGACTGACTGCCGGGAATATCCCGCTGCGACCAGCCAAGGACCACGAGCATTGCGAAATTTATCAGATGCGAAGGGTAAGCAGACTGTTTACCCGAGAACACAACGCGAAATTGGACCGGGCCAATCCTACGGGCACCGAAGATTTCTTTGGACACCGAGCAGTCAACAGGGTGCGATTTGTTGGGACAAGCATCTACTCCCTGCGCTACGTGAGTTATTTCTGGGTAGGAATAATAATGTTTTCTACCGCTGGCGGAAAAGATACGATCGTGAATACGGGTATTGGAAAAACTCCGTATGTTCTTCCAGATGGGAAGTTACCCATCTTCCGTTTTCAGGTATCATTAAATCTTTGTTTCCTTTCTGTTTGTACCGTAAGATGCACTTCCTCGGACCGTGGATTTATAAATACATTTGTCCAACTTGGCAAGCACGTTTGTTAACTTCAAAGTACTGGAGTAGAATTGGGTGTAGCACCAGCTTTCCTGCGACTAATCATAAATTCGTAACGATAAATTCTTGACTGAAATTATTGAAAGTATGAACTTCCAGATTAAAATGGGCCACCCAGTACGTTGAACATCTCGAACAAGGAAGAAGATTCGCTCCATGAGGCGCAGCACCTGTCGAGGGGCGAAAGTAGCTAAGACAACCGAGACGATCAGCGAATTCAAATGATTGATGGCACGGGTAATAGCTTTTTTCATATGTGCAGCTTGTTGGTTTTCGTCCTCGAAACCACCGTGGAAAAAAAACAGCCTGATGACGAAATGGAATTACGCCACGCTCCGAGTAGAGAAGGATTCTTTTTCGGATCGGCACGTTTCAAAGGCTCGAAAATTTCGCGAGCGAACGTGACGAGGCTGCCCGCGGTGGACCGTGCGCGTCCTGTTGACACTTCTGAGACAATTAGCCGGACAGAAATTGGAACAATTATCCGAGCGTTACCGCGGCCTAAACTAATGTTCCAAAATAATTGAGGCGGATGGAAACGCAGGAAGCCTTTGTACCACAAAGTACCATCGGGTTTGAAATTCTCCGGGCAGAGAGCCGAGGTCTCACGTGTGTGATTGCGCGCCCGGTTCCCCGGCTAACGAAATAATTACTAGTTTGCATAACTTCGTCGCGTGATTTGCGCCCGAGTCCCGTCCAGCCGAGCCTAATTATGAAAAATACATACTTCGGTGCGCTCTGCCAAAATGTCACGCGTTTCCGACGCGCGCGCGCGCGCGAGCCCGTTAACGAACTAATTACGAGACACACGCGAGATATACCGTCGTGTCGCATCCTCGCATTTGCGAATTCGCCGGCCTCAAGACCGGTGTGTCATCTGCGACGTAGTCGAGCCTAATTTCACGTACCGTTGATGAGACTGTCTGCATACTAAGCCCAAAGGAGGGCCGGCCGCCGCGCTATATTAATATGCAATCGAAGCCCTCTTCCACGTAAGCCGGTTACGACGGAGCGCCGCTTAATTTGATGTTCATTCGATCAATCAAGCGCGGCTGTCGCTAGAAATAACAATCGTACAGAGCTCCCGGGCTCGCAACAGTATTGACAATCCACTGTTCGAGTGCTACGACGCGTTTATGTACACCGTGTATCGGTAATTCGACACGAAATCGACGTTCGCCAAATTCTTTTTACCTCCTCGCTCTGCCGATTCTGCTACGTCGATTTATTGTCAGATTGTTTTGCTCGTCGGAGCTACACTTTCAAATAGCTGATCGCTTTGTTTCGTCTACACCGGTATCGAAACTTTCATCGAACTTTCATTCAAGCGAAATAATAGATAACACTGCCACAAAATAGTATTATATTCGGGAACGAAATATATTTTTCAGACGAAAAATAAGATAACGACTTATTTCATCCGACCACGGAATAATACGGTGCGTTATTTAAATAGTCATTCTCGGAGCATTTTATCTGGATAATACCCGCGGTCGTTTCGAAAAGTGTGATTCACGAGTTCCTCGAACAATGGAGTCGATGATACACAGGCATTGAATTTAATTTCCTGAAAAATGACGGTTCGCACGAATAAATATCATTGAACATTTTCAATCTACATACCATGTGTCGTCGGGAGAATTATCTGCCGCTATTGAAACCCGGCGGAGCAAGTCGCTCAAGGCAGCACGATTTTCTTTTGAAAACAAGGGCTCGCCATACATTCTGCGTCCCCGATCACCGATAACCTTGTACGAGAGCGTACGGTTGTACCGAGTTCGCAAGCCCATTTAAAGTATCTCGGGGTCCACCTACGGATTCAGCGGTTCCTTTCGCGAAGGCATAATGCAGGGCTAGGGGCCCCGTCGTCCTGCGGGGCGAACGTGACACGTAAAAATATCATGTAGGGTACCGATACATCACGCGATCAGATAAGGGAAAGGGGAGCTGACTTCGTCGTTTGTCGTCTCCGATAGAATCTCTCGGCCCGCGGTGGCTCGTTTTATTTTTGCACCCAACTATTTTGATGACTCAACTGCTAGATGGACGTACCCGGTCGTCCCGCGGGGGACTAACATCCACCAGGACGTACAGTTCTCTTCGTAACGGATCGCCGAGATCAAGATCGCCTGCTCGGCCCTAAACCGTTTTTCTAAAGCCTGGTTAGCGGATACGTGAAGAAGATCGGACCCGAGACAACGCAATTCTGAAATCTTCATTCACAAAATTTCAATCTTCCCAGGGATTAACGTGTTCGCTTTCATCGTGAAAGTTCTAGAAACCTGGAGCTGTCTTGTCTGTCGACGTAATTTCTGTAATAATAGACCCCAGCAATTCCGTATTATGACCTTTAAAATTAATCTATAACACTGCGAATTGATATAAATGATATGCTCTAAATATCGCTGTAGTACATAGTTAATCTCGCTGCATTAATAACGAATCAAACTCGTGATGACGATTTCAGAGTCCATTAAATATGGAAGGTTCTCCTCCTTTTCGTCGTACTTCCGTCGAAATAAAATTCTGCTATATTGTAATCAATATTTCAGCGTTAAAGTAATTGTAGATGTAGCGAACAAAATCGTAGAGTAGTCACTGATTATACGTTAAAAGAACGGCGACATAGAGCGCATCGATTATTCGAGAACACATACATCCAAAGTCCTCGAAAAATTGAGCATTTCTACAGTGTTCTAAACGGAACGACGTGTCAATCGTTGAGTCGTTGTTTCACCGGGGAAGGGGGCAACGTTTTTTTTCTTTCGGCAGAGACGTAAGGATTAACTATTCACCATCCGCGAGCATCGTGTAATTACTTTATTGACAAAGCAATCCTATTCCGGTTATTTTGGTACGTGCATCGTGTGCCTTCCCCGGAAATTCGACGCGACAGTTTCGACAACGTTCCTCTTCAACTTCGCCAGCCAATATTTGCACTGCACGCGTTGATTATTTACGCGTACATAGAACGCGAATATTCATCGTCCGACCGAAACGACTCGTCACTACGTTTTGGATAAACGTCGCGGGACGTTAATATCGACAGCTCCGAATGATATTGACACGCGAAACGTTAACCCGTATAATTATTCCTTAGCTGAACTCTGATACGCGTCAGACACGTGGAACGCTTGGCATCACCAGTGGGATACTAAACTCTACGAACAATTTTCTTTTGGTTCAACATTACATTTATTGTATTACTACGATCGGCAAGAAAGATTTTTTTTTATGTTAAGGGATACGATGTTCAGTGGAATAAATCAGTTTAGTGAAATAGGTAACTTTTAAAATAACTTTATTTTAAAACAGCTAATAGGTAACAGCACCAGGTATATCCTGCCTAAACCGACTCTAGCGTCGAACTGAACTCGCGACTCTTGTCTTGTTCGTCGCTCCGGCTGCCGATCGTCTTTTTGATCGCTGATCGTCACTTCGACGTGACGCGCGCCACCCATTACAATGTAATAAAATTCTTGAGTTTTCTTTTACAAAACACTTTGACTTCAACAGATTCATTTTTCGAAATATTATTGTTATTGTTACACAATGTTACAAAATTCTTGAGTTTTCTTTTACAAAACACTTTGACTTCAACATTTTATTATCCTACTTTCAGAAAATTTATTTATGTCTCTAGCAAGATTTATCTCTCTAGGAAAATTTGAAGGATCGGGAACACTTTGCCAGCTTGTAACATAAATAACTGGTTGCAGCATAATTGGATTCTCGTTTCACGGATAGCTAGCTAATAGCGTATCTTTGCTGGAGGTGCTCAAAAACAGTTACAGGACGCAAGATGCCTTAACTGCATATCAATGATGCCATTATCGAAGCCGACCACCCCTTTGAAAGCTCGATAGCAACCGTGGCTTGCACCGCTGACATAAATTGTAGGCTGCGCGCGGTTTCGAGCCATTCGCAACACGCGCATGATCTCCTTCCACCGAGTTAAGCCGGCCAGTAGACAGCTCTATCGCGCGATCTACTTCCGAGTTAATTACCGTCGAAATAAAGAACTGGGTCGAGCTGTCCCGCAACCGGTTCAAATACCACGAAAACGATCGGTGATAACGAGTCTTCCATTTCGAGCCGATAAAACGCGAAACGTCCCACACGTCGATCGTGACAGTGAACCGTGACTGTGTCGAATCAGTCGACCATGAACGGTTCGGTTCCCTGACATTTTCGTTGTCATCCGAACAAGAGCCTGGACTCGCTAGTGCTGATTAATACGAGTTAATTGCTAGTAGGATGATTCGTCTTTTAATAATCGTGCACCGCGACGAAGAGATAATGTTTTCATAGGATGACTTGTCGAGAGAATGATTCACGTATGTCTGATCTATCGCGATCTCGTACCACTGTGATGAATGAGTTCTGAAAAATTGGTTCAGATGGCTGATTCAAATGTTTATTGACTTACAGATCACACTAGTCTTTTGGGATGTAATTAGAAATAATTTCGAAAGGCGATCACATTGGAAATTCTGTAAGGGGCGAACGATGTAATGAAATAGCTCGGGTAAAAGGGTTAATCGGCAGGGGTCTGTGCAGCTGCAACGTTCAATTTTCCGAAGAGGCTATGATAAATAATTCCACCCCCCTCCAGAGGCGGCCGGCATCGCACGCTCAGAGCCCGCTCAATTTTTCCCGTAAATCCATCAAATGATCCTCGGGCGAGCACTTCGCACGGACGCAGGGAATTATCTTTCACACCGGAAGCCACATAAATCAAACCACCTACCGTGATCTTGAAGTCTCGTGGGTCGC
Organism: Lasioglossum figueresi; assembly: GCA_028455805.1. Lineage (NCBI taxonomy): Eukaryota > Metazoa > Arthropoda > Insecta > Hymenoptera > Halictidae > Lasioglossum > Lasioglossum figueresi. Next base: position 3,872,314 of record CM052200.1, read on the forward strand.
ACGTATTGTACCGCCTGAAGAAACGTAGTACGGTGTGCGTCTTGTTCTCGTAACCCAGTAGCAGCGTATAGTCCTGGCTCGAGTCCATCTCTGGGTCTTTGCTGGTATCCTTCACGTGCCGGTCCTGAAAAGGCAATAATTTTACATTTAACTCCGCGCCAATCGACCAGTAAAAACATTAAAATTAAATACGTTCCATAAAACGTAAACCATAAAAACGTTCGACCGTCTCGCCGTTTCTGGATTCGAGCTTCGCGCTACGTATTTTACATCATCTATAGTTGGAAATCGTCTATGCTTATACACGTCCAAAGTTAACAGTACTGTTCTTGAGGAGTACGAGGATTGCACTATTCAGTGCACTGCATTGCTGATGCTTGCGCGCTGAAACATTAATTACGACGTCCGGATTTAGTATTTCCAAACTGATTTATTATGAGCATATGGAAGCGCGCTATGAGAAAGATAGAAACTTGATAAAGATACACCGGCCCGTATATTTAACTACAATCGGGCAACCGAGATTCGACTGAAGCACATTCCACGGGCTGACCAGCGCAGCTATCGTTAGCCTAACACTACGTCCACATCGTTAGCTCAAAAACTCGAGAGTAAACTAGCTATTTTACACTTCGCAGAAGAAGCTGCTTTCCGCTTGCGAGGAGAGGAGAATATTTCGTTCGAGCCTGTCAGGTGCGGTTTCTTATCGCGGGCTGAATGGCTGAATCTCACGATACACGGATTCTGCAAACGAGGAGCTATCAAACCGTCCGAACAAGGTGAGAGGCAGATCTACGAGGCGAAATTCGCGACGTGAGAGGACGAAAGGGAAGAGAAGGATGGGAGAAGTTATTCAACGCGCCGCCTTTTTTCTGGGGCCGACGCGTCTCGGAAGGACACACCTAGCAGCATCGGGAGAGGACCGGCAGGTTAGTTAACCGTCTCCGAAGGCGGCGTTCGAATCCCGGCAGGCTCGAAGACAAGTTTTTCTGCGAGATTCCCGGCCGCCGCCTCGATATAATTATCCGCGGTTCGCGTCGGCTGGCCGCTCGGTGCCGACGACGCCTTCCACCGCAGCCATTGTTCCCCGTAAACGAGCGAGCCGCTTTTTTCTCAGCTTTTCGGCGAGCTTTATTAGAATTTAATTTACCAGCGGGGAACAGTCGGGGTCCCTGGACCAGCTACGCGCGCGGCGTGAGCCCCGGCGAGTCACGCGTGTTATACTTCTCAGCTCCTTTTGTCCCGGCATTCTTCTGTCCTCCGCCATTCGTCTCACCTGCGAGTCGCATACATACCGCGTACACACAGCCACGAAAGAGCCGTATGCGAAAACACGAGTGGAGGGGCCTTCGAGAAGAAAGAACACCGGAATATCCATTTACGTTGGCCCCAACGCGCGAAAGCCTCGCAACAGGCCGGAGAACCGCCTGATTGGATATAAAATATAAAGCGTTCCGAATAAAAACTCGCTGCCGCGCGAGAGAGCGCCCCCGTAAAAACCGTGGAACCTCTGCGGTTCAACGATAGGAAAAAAGCAACGCACAGCGCGCAGGTGTAGCGAACTGCGACCGGGAACGATACTGTCAAAGTTACTTAGCGTTTTCGGGATGCTGATCGGTCGCTTCCAGTTCTGTGTATGGTTTTACGAAGATTTTCATCGGCAAACCCGGTCGTTGGCTCCCCATTTTTTCGCATCTTAACTCAATTATATCCAAAATAACTGTCTTCTCATGTTCTTCCACATCTTAACAGTGCGCCACTTGCGAAAGATGTGATTCGCACCAACCACCAGCTGTACCAGGTATGAAATTAATTGCCTGCCGGTGCCGTTTCGTAGCGCTGCCAAATATCCTTACATACATACGTATACATATGTATACGTCGCGAGTTCCCGAAGCTGAGATTTTCTAGTTCGCATCTACCCTTTAATTTCCTAATGTCTGTCAAGTATCGTCTCGATCAGACATCGGCGGTATTAGAAAGTGTAGTATTTGTCTCTAGCGCTTCTTTGCCTCGCGTTTCACGGGAATCGAGGCTTGCAATGGACACGAAGCCGCTTGAAAATGTAACGCAGTGAATCTCGGAGAAAATCCGAAATCCTCGAGGAAACAAGAACCATTCTTACTCTTTGAGAGCGCGACGTTCGCGCTTTGAGCCGGCAGTCAGTGACGATATTGCTTCCGTGTTTAGCGTTTCGATAAGGGCCTCGATCGTCCAGGCTGATAGCTAACAACTACGCCCTTTTGTCTTGGGGAATTCTGCAAATAAGATGCCACGGATTTAAAACAAGTAAGCCGTGGAACGAGGCCACTGTTTATTGCCCGATGAGCGCCGGTTTAATTGTACACCAGGTCAACCTAGTCGAGAAGGAAATTAAATTCTTTAAGCGGCCCGGAGTCCGGCACGGATAAAGGTTCCGTTTAAACTTTCCGCGAGACAACTTGACAACTATCCCCCACCCTTTCCTCAGTCTCTCTCCGAGACGAACAACGAAAAGTATTTGTACTCGCAACTTTGATTTTCGTCCATGACGAAATCTGTCTCGGGGGGGCAACGTTATTCCCGTGTAGGAAAACTTTGACTTTGTTTCTGTTGCTTTAGGGTAACCAACTTTGCACACCGTCAGCCGCACACGTACAAGCCAAGTTCAGGATTCACGGATAATATTTGCACGATGAGATATCGGATAATATGTTACCGAGATAATACACCATTAGAAGGGGAATGAATTAAAACATAGTCTCCGGCTTCCCCTAAACCCTCGCCCAGAACGCTAATTGCCGATTGTCATACCTAGACGCTTGTATTATTGTGTCTGAACATCTACCCCAGATAGCACGGACGTACATTGGACGTCCGTTTTTTGTCCAATTTACGTCCATATGTCCGATGTCCGTTGCGGACGTCCCTTGGACGTCCAGAGAACTTAAATTTCGGTCGTCCTATGGACCGTGGGACCTAAATTTCGGATGTGCCAGGGACGTCCATTTTTTTCGTCCCAGGACTTCCGTGGGACTTGAATTTCGGACTTTCCAAGTACGTCTATCCTTTAAGTTTCATAACCGTGCTCAAGACTTTCGTACGTACTAAGATGCTCACTTCTCATGCATAGGACACATTTATATATTACAAAATATATATATATTTATTATTGATATTAATAAAATATTATTAAATTTTTTATATGCATACTTATATATATATATACATATATACGATATGTATTTATAAGTATTATATATTTATTTATATACATATCGCGGACCGTAAAAATAAGCTTACGTGACAGTGAACAGAGTCAGAGTTCAGAGTTTACTCGACCGTCGCATCGTACTGAAAGCATTTCTTTATCACTACTTTTCAAGAGTTCGAATAATCTGAGGACAAAATGTTTCGAATAAAAGTTGAACAGTACTTAAAGATGTACAAAATTCTATATTTAAAATTTCGAGAAAAAATTTTTTTCAACAAAAAATAAAATTCATTTTTATTTTTTAAATGTCAGAATACATTTTTTATCTCATAATGTTATAGCTGGCGTCAAGCCGAATCCAACGACCTACTCTTTTATTCCCCGAATCCATAAATAATGCTACGATATGTTATTCCTGTTTTTTCGGCCTAATACCCCACTGTGCATCGTCGCATCACCGTGCGGTTACGTGAAGCGAGCTTAGTTTAGCACATCCTCGTGCACGTGTTCGTACATTAGTAGAGTATTCGAATTAATAAAAAGCGTGTGCGAGTGATTCGATAACTTCAGCCACTTGTCACGATTGTGCTGGTGAAACTTGTCACAGCCATTTCAGGTAAGCTTTTATTTTATATTTATTTTCAGTCATTGAAACATTACTTGCAAAAGGAAAATACAAAAATATTATTAGGTCAGAGGGAAAATTCTATCGTATTTAAATGAAAACATATGAATCAATTTATAAAAATACATGTTTATTATTATTCAATGATATAATTTCCATTATTTGTAACAATGTAATAATATGTTACCATTTTTCAGATATCCTGTCAATTCCTGTAAACTTGTTACTGCCATTTCAGGTAAGATTTCATTTTATATTTATTTTCAGTCATTGAAACATTACTGGAGAAAGGAAAATACAAAATTATAATTAGGTTGGAGGGAAAATTCTAAGGTATTTTAACACTAAACCTACCAACACCGGTTAAAATGACTGGTTCCAGGTTTTTTATTTCATAATTAGAAAAGTAATAAAACTGTTTTCATAAAAAACGACTGTATAGTTCTTTTTAGTAGTGCACGTATTACAATAGGAGCCGCAGAAAGTCTAAATAAAATCAATCTTGTCATTTTTGAAAGCGAACATGCACCAGTTACTTTTGAGGCTCTGTAGGTTTAGCGTTAAGGAAAACATTTGTATCAAATTGTGAAAATACATGTTTAATATTATTCAATCATATAATTTCCATCATTTGCAACAATATATTACCATTTTTCAGAAAACGTGCCAATTTCTGTTTTCCAGTGATTTGCTAGTTAACATGTGTTTTTGATTTACAAGCAAAATTACCTGCTTATTTAAAATACGACATAGCTTTCCCTTCAACCTAATATATTCATGCTAAAAGCTTCCCGTTTATTGGACAATGCTTCTCACCAAGAAATTCTAATTTTCAGAAGCAGCCAAAATTTTTAATAATAAAATTAATAATTTATATTTTATAATTATATGAATGAATATTATGAATTATTGTATATTAGTGTTGTATGCGCGATTGTATTATATTGTACTATGTATCTAATGTATATGTTTATAATAATTGAAATTTTTATTCTATTAAAATTAAAATTATATTTTAATGTTCTATAAACATCCTGTAAATGTCCTTCTAACGTCCTGAACATGTCCAGCCATACGTCCCAGGTATGTTCCAGATATGTCCGAACGGAACGTCCTATGTACGTTCCACTTTCTAACTGGGACCTCTGTCGGACTTTACTGGTACGTATCTCGGACATATTTCGGACATACGGACATTATTCGTACGTCCCTGGGACGTACATAGGTCCGATACGTACGTCCATTGGACGTACATCGGCGGACGTCCGGGTGCTATCTGGGACAGACCTACGTACATTTGACACTCTGGGTTTAATAAAAAAATATTTTTCAATAAGGAGTTAATTGATACAACTCCGGCTAGGATAGCCCGGAACAAATAAATACAAATTTTCAACTTTGTGTAATAGCATATACTGTACAGCCAGTACTATCGGTACATCATTGGATGTTGTTCAGTAAATGTAAAAACGGTTAAGCACTCGATATACCGATAGTTTTAAAAGAAGCGGTCTTTCCAGGACTCGCGTTGAATAACAATAAAATGGAACAAATGCTGCATTCTACGGCAGAAACAACTTCATTAGATCGTAAGCAATAAGTACAAGTCTGCTGTCGTAGATCAAGTTCGCAAAGCGCAAAAAGGGAAACTGTAGCTTCGTGGAAACGGTATAATCAGAAGTTACCGGTAGCTAGTATTGATCCCGATTCACCGCAAGCATGCCGGACGACAAAACTCTCGCGAAAAAGTTTAATTTCCTCGTGCCCTGTTCCGCAGAGAAGAAAAAAGAGGATTTCAGGACCGTAACGCGGAAGAAGAGGGGGCTTGAGGAATCGGGACTAAAATTCACGAAGCAACGAAAGCCTGGGAAACCGCGACGCGCCCCTAAAAACCGTAGCCATTGGAACGTAGCGCGAGACGTCGACGGCCGAGTAATAAATAATTTCCAATGCCGTCTCGCGCAACTTCTTCAATTTCCGCTGCCATGTCGGAAGCGGGGAGCATACTTTTTCCCCTGCCGAGCCGAGCCGACACACGACCGATCGGACGTCCAATGACGACGCTCTTACATCCACTTTTCCAGCAACCGCCAGGCCGTTGACGTGTTCGCGAGAACTTTCGTTTCAGCGCGCCGCGCGCTCGTCATCAATTTTGTGTACGAGGGACACGAACGGGGTGGGGGGAGAATGCCAGTTTATAGGGAATTCCTGCCGGTTGCGCGCCGCGCGATCGCTCGTCCACGTGTACAGGATGGTTCAACGCTCGTGGCCGACCAGGTGATACTATTCTACTGCACGCGGTACAATGAAAAAAGTACAGAATACATATTTTCATTCTCGACATTTGTCGTCGAGCACGCACGGATTACTCCGTACGCGAAGTAGAAATGGTAAGTCAGGATCAGTCGCGTCAGCCGTTATCCATTTAGCAGCGCGCGACCTCGGGAATTTTAAAACTCGTTTCTCTCGAAAACACGAGCTCGCGTAAAAAAATTTATTCTACACTTCTGACCCACTTTTTCAAGAATTATCCTCTGTACCACCAACACCGTATGTTTCCACACGGATCCATTTGGCCCACCGTTTTTGGAGCACGCTCGTGGAGCCGTGCGCGAGAACGTGGTCGTCGAACGATAAAAGGAAATCGGATCGAATCACGTACAGCAGTAAAGTCCCGGATATATAGGTTTCCTCTAGACTCGGCGTGGGTGGTGGAGGACGCGGCGAGTTACGGGGAAGAGCGGTGTAAAAAGGGACAAGCGAAAGAGGGGAACATCGTTGTCATTCGTGGAAATCGTTCGCGGGTGGACGAGTGTGTTCCGTTTCCGCGAGTGGCTCGTGTCCCTGCGCCGAACAATTGTCTTCCCGACTGTCCCCATCGGCGGTCCCGCTGTTTATTGTCGCATCCAGCTACTCGGCCCGGACGATACCGGCGGATTCCGCGCTCGCGTTCCCGCGAAAGAATGCCCGTGTCCCGCAATTATACGAATTATGTCTGTCGCTGTTTGAACGAGCGCCGATCGCGGACAATACCTTCTCCGTGCACGCACATCCCGCAGGGAAAAGCGGGATGGGAAGGTGCGTGAATGCGCGGCCGCGATCGTGCAGGCCGGTTTAACTGCTCTGATTTAAACGAGACCCGAGTTTCGGCTTCCGTTCCGATTCACCGAGTCCCTCCGCTGGCGAACGGATGCTCTTTCGGGACCGTATTATCGAATTTGTCGACGAGCGTCGTTATAACCGATAAAACGTCCCCCACACGCTTTCGCCCCCTTTCTTCACACGCGAGGAAAGTGGCCGTGTTTACACGATCGAGGTGCATCCTGCTTGAACCGTAATTTATCGACGAAACGGGAGCGGTTCGCTGGTCTACGGTAATTGAATGCAGACTCGTTATCGCGTCTACTCATTAAGGTTACAAATGAGCCGGAGAAGATAACGAAACAGAAACTGCTGCGCATGAAATTTCTTGCTGCAATTATTTCGGCGGAATTGAAGTCGGGCTCTGCCTCGTTGCTGCCGCGCTTTCACGAGCCAGCTATTTATCACGGGAACCAAATTGCTTAGGTGTTTCTTTCGAACTTGGCGGTTTCTAATGCATAAATCGTTTCACAGAACAGAGTTTCGTGCTTCGAATAGAAGAGCTCTTTAGTTAATATTTTAACATTTATAATGTAACAGCAAAATCTGTACGACGTTCGCGAAGAATCGCGTTTTCCACGGTTCGTGTTAGGAACGCTTAAGCTGTTCGTTCTTTTCTCTTACGGATGCATAAAATCCGAGATCCGCTAACGATTCCATTGAGACGTTCATCCGCTCGGCTCTATCTTATCGGCGGCGAACCGGATTCGCAGGCTCGAAAATCCGATATCGACTCTGACGCGGGAGTGCGCGAGGCGTAACAAGAAAGTTTTCGTAAGTTCCCCGGTTCTCGCGTGCGAGGCATTGTTTGCACGTTTACATACGCCATCCGGGGCTACTAAAAAAATCAGGAAGTGCGCGGCCGTTGTAGAACGCTATCGCGATAGAGGCATCGTATCCGCGGCTGTACGCGTCCCACGGTGTACACCACCGCTGCCTTTTCCTTGGCATCGACTGTCGTCCCCATATTTATTGTCGCGGGGGCGTCATGCTATGGCAAACACACTCGGCCTCACGGCGCGGACACGGAGTCAGCTGTTCCGCGAAGTCGTTGCATTATACAACTTTTTTAATTATTTATCGAGTGTTTCGCATCCGCAGAGAAGACGATGGACTGTGCGGTGTTCACGAAGAAACGCAGCCGAGCCGTAACGGAAGGGAACGAGAGAGTCGACTACTTTCCGAGCGGTCGGTGATTATGGCTTATTACTTTGGCCTTCGTACGACCGAAATAGCAGATTGCGGCTCCGGTAAAATGGTCCTACTTCAAGTAGGTTAAAGCAGTTCCAACGGCGCGACGTTACGCAAGATCCCGTTGAACCAGTGAATTTAGAATACAAAAACTTGCCCCACTTAATCTTGTTTCCGAACTGGAGTCATTCTTGTGGACCGGTAGTCCTTTTGGCAGACGCGACGGGCAGCTTATCGTTTTCTATACATTGATCGCCAGGAAGAGAGCTGCTGGCCTTATAGTACACCACGTTGACCATGCTGTATACACTTCGGTACAAAGTGATAGGACATCTTCGATTTTCTGGCGATTCTCAAATATGATATAGAACACTTTTACATACAGCAGTGTAGAAGTAGTTTACAATGGTTGTCAAGGTTATCATCTGATTTAAACATAACAGAGAATGCTTCGAGGAATTGATCGAGACAGCAAAGCCAATTGAATTCAACGAATGAACTGGAAACAGCAACCGAGAGAGCTGCAGAAACATTTCAGTATCGAATCAGATATTTCGGTATCGAATTTGTCAGAGCGATCAGGGACAGTCAATGAATTAAAGAGTTCTCGGTCCCCGTTTCAATTTCCCTCGTTACGTTAAGACTGTCTCGCGGACCAATCAGTAAATTCTTCTGGAGCTCGTTAATACAATTACCGGGGCCGTCGTTGATTAAGTTACGCGGTCTAATCGCTTAACCCGCAATCAGACTGGTAATCGGCGATCGGGACCCCTGTAAATCGGTTTCGTTCTGCGCGCTAGAGAGGGGTAGACGACGCGACGCGGGGCTGGCAACATTCCGCGTGTCCACGTGCTGCGGTGTAATTGTCTTGGCGGTTCTATCGAGTTTGGTATCTCGTGCGGCGCGGCGACGGATTCCGCGGCTCCGGGGATTATAGTAATTACGTCGGGGCCCAATACGATCGCGAATCGGTCGACGCTGTCGCCCGTGATGGCAAACGACCTGTCCAGATAACGATCCTACGCGATCGCGTCCCGCAAACCGTTCCGGACAAAACCGCGCGGTACCCTTCCGGGGAAATCGTCGCGATCCCGCGAAAGGCTCGATCACGCGTGCGGATAAGCTGGGACGGAAACAATCGCCGGACACGGTAATTGTTAATAAATTGTCGTTGCGTTCTTGCCACGCTCACGAATGTCGTGAGCTTTCTCTCTCTCTCTCTCTCTCTCTCTCTCTCTCTCTCTCTCTCTCTCCACCGGGAAAGCGCCCGGCCGAAAGAAACGCGAGACGTCAAGCACGGAAAACGTTTCCGGAAATTCCGCGCCGCGACCTCCGAGTTCTTCGGCCGTTTATTTCTTCTGTAATTTCGAGTGACACGGAACACGGGAAGGTGGATGCCCCACACCGGGATAAAGCCGCGTTCTCACCGACTTGGCCTTGCCTCTTTGCCAAGTGGCTCGAAATGCCGCTGGGAAAAACCGCGTGACCCGAAAATCTGCTGGCACCGCTAAACCAGCAAACTCGTATGGTGGAGTTTATTTTCTGGAACGACCGGGGACTTCTGTGCTCTGCCTCTTGCAATTATCCAGATCGTAGTCCCCGCGAGATCCCGAAAATTGAGTAATTTTCATTTCTAAGCCAGTCAGACTCGTCGAGAATGGTGACCCTAATTTGAAAGGGAATTGCATAAAGAGAAATTGCATCCGGCTTTTTGCCATCCGCAACTTCCAGCGAACAAAAAGAAAACCGTACGTGGTCGCCAGGCATCGGCGACAGCTGTGTTTAGCCTCGTTTGTCCTCTTTCAAGACCCCACGCAGGCTAAAACCCCCATCATAAATCTCTCGAAGACAGAATGGCGCCTCGTCGTCCTGCCATGACTCTATGTAAAACATCTTGATGCGAGCGAACATGCGCCACGGTTCCGCGTAGCCAGAAATTATGCCAATTAGGCGGCGGATCCTGTGTTTCGACAGTCGCCATTGTCTCGTGTGTTGTGAATCATCCGCATGAATGGCAACGATTCGCTGGATGACACTCGTGTCGGTGGAACGAAACGGGGCTGAATGCGTATAATCCGTAGGATGGGATAAAAGATTTAATGATGCTCGTTGCAACGATCGCTTTAATTACTTCTGTCGAAGAAAATCAAAGACGATAGAACGTGGACGAAAAATACAATGTGGAGAGCAAGTACGCAGGTGTCTTTCGCGTGGGACTGATTGTGCAATTTGATCCGGGTCGCCGATCACTGTGCATGTTTATACGTAGAATTCGGTACCGAGCTCGGGACGATCTTTGGGTGCACCTTCTATCGACGTCTATACTCGATCGATTTCACATGCCGGACAATTATGTCAATTACTCCGGCTCGATTCGACGATTGCGATAATGCGACGCGACGTCACCCACGCTGACAGCAGCATTCTACCCGACCGGCTAATGATAGCGCTTAATGGGCTCGAATAGCGTCACGAACGAGATCGATAGCCGAAATTCCCACAGCGGGAGCGTCAAATCGAGGATCGAAGACGATTCCTATTGTTCTCCCCTTTAACGGGACTGATTATGCAATTATCAATCCCGTTGCTTATATCAAAGCCCCTGTGAAACCGAAGTCTTCTTTCGACAAGGTTATCGAGCTGCAAGTTGATGCATCAATTTGTTCTTTATGTTTTGATTATTATGTTATTATGTCTTTGATTTTTCCTTCAAAATAAAATGATTAGGATTGGACTGATCTTACACAAGAAAACGTAACTCGTTCGAGCGTAGCAAATTGTATCGGCCAGCCGAACCACATCGAACACCCGACAGATTTAAAAACTGGCAACCTGTTACACGAATTGCTCGCTCATTTGAAAAGGAACAATTTCCTGATTTCAATGCCGGATTTACGTTCGCCGTGTGTTAGCGGCCACGACGCGACGCGATGGTTAACCGTTCAAACACACGTATGGCTGGCCGCGCATACATGGCACACACGTTCTTTGCCTCGTCATAAAATAGTTATCGTCGCGCGGCAATCTAGGCGGCGTTAACCTCGTCTCGTTTGTCGCAATGCGTACAACGAGATCGTGGATTTTATTCAGTGCGCTCGTTTCCACGAGTGTCCGCGTAATCATTAACGGTGGCCGTGTTCCTCTGCCCGGCGATGCTATCGGCCCAATAAATAAACGGCAGCTCTCGCGTTCCCGGCGCACCTCAGGCATGAAACGTTCGGCGGTCGCGCGTTCTCCCGAATTCATAAAATTGATAACGACAACCGCCACGCATCCGCGGTGCCCGTGTTGTGCAGCAGGTTCTACCACCCGATCCGAGGAGAATCGGCGACCACGGCCCTGTCGGCCCCGAAAATAGCCCCCCGGGTTTAATGGCAAGTGCTCGCACGATAACAAAACCTGGACACGAGCGATTGCGTGCGCGAAACCGGCACGAATTCGCGGCCCGAAACGTTTCCTTTCTCTCGCTTTATTGTCCGAGCAAACTGCCCTGCCCTTGTGACAAATTCGAGAGGTCCGTCTGCCACGAAGATTCGACGGAACTCGCGCAAGAGTGCCGAGGAGTGTTAATTTCCGACGTGCTTCCACCAACTGTATTTCAGAAAGATGTTACCTGCACGCAGAACGAAATTGAAGATATGGAGTTTCGGTAATTTTATCAAACTTTTTATAAATGATCTGACTGTTAATGCGAACACGTTCAAATAAATAACAAATGTTACTTGTGCACATATTCAGACGTGATTTCGTTTTCGAAAAGCCGACCTGAATTGCTTCTGGTATGCATTTTACGAGGGTGGCTCGCACCGAACGTCGGTATGTCAGAAATGCTCGTTTCATCGCGTAAATTGCAGTAATTTAAACCGACGTTGCGTGCTCCGCCGTATTTACTAAGTTACCCCGACTAATACATTGTTCGGAACATTTTTCGCATTAACCTAAGCTCGAAACATGCTTTCCTTGGAAACGCTGTTTCGCGCGAAAGAATTTCCTTTTTTTTTCCCGTCGGCCGAGAGTCCGCAGTCCGTTCATCGGACAATACTAACCACCCACAAATTTTATTTTATTATTTGGGAACTTTCTTTTAACAGGAAAGTTAAAAATTCTCCGAATATATCGTGGTATACTTTATAATTTTAGATAACGTAACGTTTTGTGATCGTTGCGAACGTTCGAGAAAACAAACAGTCAGAAACGCGCGTTCGAGATGTTTTTGGAAACACGATCGATACCAACGTAGGACGTGGCGCGCGAGGGTTGCTAATTAAAACGGAAGTCAGGAAGAGCTTTCGAGCTTATCGGGTGGATCGGTGGAACGGGGAACGAGAGCATCGGGCCGCGGATCAACGACAAGAATGCGGCAAAAACGGAAACAACTTTATTCCGGGGCGATATTATCCGGCCGACGCGACGCAGAGTTCAACCAGTGTTTCCAAGAGGCGGAACGTGCGACTCGCTCGTTCCCTCTTTGGAAATGATAAAATTGATAAAATAACCGGAAAGTAGCCGGACGGGAGCAGCACGCATCGTCGGGGCAGCGCAACACGCAACGATGGAAAGCGTGGCGGCGGAAGCGAGTATAGGGATCATCGACGGTAGATAACGATCTCAGATACATTTAGCTCGATAGCATTAGCAACGCGACTTTTGCCGGACTCGAAACTGTACGTGTACCTGTCAGGAAGTGTTGTAGTCTCGCACTTGAAATCTTGCCACGCGAGTTCCGAGCAGGTCTGCTTATGGAAACTAGCGAGTGGCGACTTCGACGGATAATTCATTCGCCGTGATAAGCGGATCGTGTTTTTCATGATTCCACCGTGGGAAATGTATGCGAATTCAATGCGAATATATGGTATCTTGCCACCGGTATACGTTGGCGAGTTCTCTCAGCCCTGCATTGTATGTACAAGAAAATTATATTCACTCGTATTTCTATTTCCAATGATCCCTCGGGAGGGATCACGACGAAAGAAAAATTTGCTCCGCTGATAAAAGAATTTAGCGACACTGGCGCGGTGCGTTTATCGGAGCTTCGTATTCGGTGGATGAAATCCTGTTCGATTGTGATTGGTGAACACGAGAATTCGCATAGACATCCGCAGTTTCGCATCAATACGTAATATCCACGGACTAGTCGGTACGTGCCAATAAGCAAAAGAACCGGCAGATAGCATTCAACATTCACTACACGTGATTTCACTCAACGGTTCCACTGCACAACATCGGTTCCCGGTGATCTGGGTTACCAACTTTCCAGGTAGAATATCTGAGTTGAATCGAGCCGACACACCAACAGCTCCATGGGTTTTCACCTCGACCACGCGATTCCTGGATTTCGGATTAATAATTTACCCCGGTCGTGTCGCGACAAAACATTGCTTGGTGGAAACACGATTCTGCCGGTGCAGCGGGTCCGCGCGGCATAATCGATGTTTCAGACCGAACAACGACCTTCGATTCCTCGCGCTCCATTTATCGTCACGGGGATTACAATCCCGGCGAATTCGTGCGTCTCCGTAATCGAAAGTAACCCGGCGCACGGTTTGAATTCGAATTACCGGAAGAATTACACAGAAACCCGCGGCGGAACGTGCCGCATTACGCGAGCAACGTCTCGAGCAGTATGTTTTACCCCTAACATCACGTTCTCCCTTGCCTTTCGATAATACCTCATTTTCTCTCAACTGATAAGCTCCACGATACTTTGATGGATTTACAAGTTAATACAAAATTTTAATTCTACGCGAATCGAGTGACTGTGCTATTTCATTGATGTACAATATTATAAGTGCACCTTAACAATCGAATCTTTATAAATACATCCTTCTTCCCTATAGTGGTGCGGCGTATCATAGATTAACTCTGCGTATATTCCAGTTAATAATTGAGAATTACGAAGCTTGCTCACGGGAGCCAACGGAACCAACGACGAAATAATCTCCGCTGCTTCGGAAAGTCTCGGTGCGAGACATTACGGAGACAATAGAATGCTTTCTACGGCTATTGGACGTTCGAGGAGCCGATAACGAAGAGGGGGAGGGGCCCGATCGTTTCTTTTCCGGCCACTTTGGTTCTCGGAGTGCCGTGAATTTCACGAAATGACCCTCGCATAAATTGCCATCGAGATCGGCGGCGATGAAAAGCCGGGAGGGACGGTCGTCGCGCTACATCCGTCGATTTCTTCGATTTGCAAATCAATTCATTTGCCGACTACCACTTCAAGGTTTCGTCTATGAGCGGACGATCCCTCGGAGAGGATTAACGGCTTCGTTTCGCTTCGCGTCTTGCCTCGTTCTCGATCTCGTCTCGACTCGTCTCGTCTCGTCGGGTCGTCGAGACCCGGTAGGGTGTCGAGTGGTGCGAGCTGTCGAACCGAGGGGACTCGAGTGTTCGAGCTGGAAATTATCGAACGACGGAAAATGAATGCCGGATGCGCCGCACCGCGCGCCCGGAGAGAATGTATCGCTTTCGCGGAGATTGAGCGCGGCTGACGTCTCGGCCAGGAGAAATATTTTATTCAAGACGTTGCCTGGTATTGCCTCGGAATCGTAAGCGGCAGCCCCGGACTTGTTACAGATGAAGACAATTACCCGGGGTAGAACAGAGGCAAAGAGCGGACGGGAGAGGCCAAGAAAAACGAAAGAGGGAGGTTGCTAGAGCAAAAAGTTTCATGAATATCAAGAAGCTCGTGGCTACAAATTTCACGGTAACCTAGATTCGAGGGAATACGACCTATCACTCCTGCGCCACGTATCATATGTTCCGGCGATACGATGATGACGCTGCGTTTCTTAATCAGCAACAAGAAACGTGATCCTTCGAACCTCGCGAATTCCTCGATCGCTTACCGAACCTATCGAAATCTAGCCCTCACCTTGTCGTCTTAGCGTAAAGTTTTGTATGCCTCGAATTTAAACTAACTTGTTAAAAAGAACTAGGATGCTTGGTACAAAGTCCTCGGTGATTCCACACGTTCGAAATGCGATACTCTCCGCTGAGCAAATAGGACATCTCTCGAAATGGGCCTGCATCGTCTACCCTTCACTCCAGATGCACGCTGTCACTTATCCCACTGGCGGCCACCCACGCTTAACCGTGCACGTTTCCCCAAAACACTGAAGAGGCGTCCATAAAACTGACGGAACACTCGAGCCTAAGGAAACTCTTCAGGATTAGCCTTTCTCCCGCAGGACGCAGCACTCCAGAAACATCCCGAGTCTATTTCCACCCAAGAACACCCAACAAGAAACTTCATTATACACTGGTAGATGAGATAAGAAAGTACCAATGTTCACGAGAGACCCAATCATTGCGTCCTAATTTAAACTCACCTCCTCCGGTTTCTAATAACATACACGACGATGATTTAGCGATTGATAAGATTCAAGATGAAAGTTGACTACATATGCTGAAGATTCGAATGTAGTAATTAGTCTGGCAAGTAGCGACTGGTAGATCTCGAGACTACTCCGTCCCAGATTCTCGAGCTTTGCATAACTCATCGCCTCGCGATGCATCGCTTAAGCCTGACTGAAATACATTTCCAACGGAACGCAGACACCAATAGACGTCCCTTCGCTTTTAAATCTGGGGAATCTAGTCTAGGTAAAACTGTCGGATGATTCAATTATCAGCTAAAAACTGTATTATGCATACAATTCTGGGAAAGACTCTGTTACCGATAGGCAATCATTTTCCGTCCTGAAGATCCTCTATTTCACAGGGGTCTCGGTCTCAGCGCGGGAAGATTGGTTCAGTCAAGCGACCATTACTCGGAATTTCTATTTGGAACGGTTCCTGCTCGGCAATAGTCTTGCGCCCAGACGACTGCGTACTAAATTTCTCGTCGCGACGCTTGATATGTACGGTAGACCGGTGTTACGCTCCAAGACGACGCGGATTCTTGTTCGCAGATCCTTGTAGCGGTGGTACGAACAATTCCATATTACACGTTCTCGGCCTGAGCCAGGTCGAGGCTCCCAACGAAGGGTGCCACGACGTCGTCAACGTCCACGTCGCGGTTGTCGTCACCGCGACGCCGAGGTTTCCGTCGAAAGGAGTCATCAGCGCGCGACTCCATTATTCTTTCCGTCCCGTGCAGCCAGTTTTTCTGGATCACGAGTCGATCCTCGCGTAAGCCCGCCGCCTTTTCACCGACCGAGCGCCTGCATTAATCACGAGACACCCGAGGATATTATCGTGGAAACGCGAAGCGTCCGCTCGTCGTAAATTTCTCTCCCTTTCACGCCCCCGTTCCCCTTTTCCGCTCGCAGCCGACCTGTCCTGATTAAGTATTAATTTATTCGATTCTTTCGCCGACGTCACTCCACCCCCGGGTCCACTAGCTTGTTTTCCAGGGATGTTTCGCGTTACGACGTTCTCCATTTCGCCTGCCCAGCGCGGCGCCCGCTCCCCACCGACGTGCAATCGCATCGTCGCCGATCGTTATAGTCCGCGGAAACGGTCGCCGACTATATTCCGCCTCGCACAACACCGTCGTCGTCGCCCTGCTGTTAGTTTTTATTGACAATCCCCCGCGCGACCTTCCCAGCCGGATTATAATCCCGTTAGACGCGTCAAACCGTACGACATCGAACTGTTCCATTTATTATTAACCGGGGAAACACCGTCGACAATGCTTTTCAATTCCGAAGCGGGAGAGAGGGTTTCACGACAGTTGAAAGAGTCTCGCAAACGCAAGCAATTTTGACCGCAATCGCCGTCGTTGTCGAGTACCGAACGACGCGACGGGACAGGCAGCCCGGGCAACTTCAAAATGCAAATCTCGACCGGGTAATCCCGGCGAAAAACAAGTTCCCGTAAGTAATTCTAAACAGCGATCCCGCATTACTCCGTATATTAGTTCTCGTGACAAGTTGGGACTTAATTAGATAACAGGAACCGCGGTTAAAAGTTGTATACGCACGTACACTGAACTACTGTTCCGGCCGGACTCCGGGCTCGTTTAAAATTCAAACCTCGAAACCCGAGAGATAATCGCGGCTCCAATTTCGCTGGACTATCGTATAGCGAGCGGAGCCCACACAGCCACCCAGAAACACCATTATATACCTCTTCAGCCTCCCACCCTTTTCCCCTTATAGCTGATAATTGCGCTATGATCGCGTACACGTTCCTAAATCATCGGTGCAAGTATCGCCACGGAGAATCCGAGAAATCGTTTCACGCTCGTAAATCACTTTCGTCGTCCTTATTTAATATCGCGGCTACTCCGAGAGCTGACTCGCGGGGGTACACGTGCACCGTGGAAGAAAAATGGTTGGGCTGTGTGACGTTACCCCGAGGCGGAATAATAATCATCGTCATTCCTCCGCCGGTTGAAGCACCGGTTTCGGTGCACGGAATCCGGCGTGCCGCGTGATCGAGTCGAAATAAATTTCAAGCCGAGCACCGTCTTTTTATACAAAACGGACGACGATCCGCAGACGAACAACGCGGCTCGCTATAAACATTTTTTGGGGCAATTCGCTATTGCAGTTTCGCCGCGGGTGAAACGGACGCGAGGCCTCTGCGAACACTGTTATTAGTTTCTCGCGGTTCGCCGGAGCTGTTTCCCGGGTTCCATTCATGAAAATTCTTGTTGTAATTATTATGTCGTTATTTTTATGTCATGATTTTTATCTGTACTTCTGTCCATTGTTAGGTTACATTTACTTTCTGGTAAACGCTAAGGGAGAGCCTTTTGTGCGACTATTAAAGGTAACCGATAGCGTTCCCGGCCGTTCTGAATAGGCCAGTGTGCAGCCATAGTCGTCCATTACGTAGTTAGCGATATTCGGTATCGATAACCGTGGAGATTAATATGAAAGAGTTCGCGCAAAGAAAACGGAGCCGGGGCCGGGGCCGGGTGAAAAAGTCACCGTTCATCGGCTCGCGACCGAGGAGTTTGCTCTTCCTCGGTCTAATTCATTCGTAACTTCTGCCCGTCCGTCTTCGGCGGCGGGGGTGGGGCCGAGAGGGTCTCGAGAAAGAAGAAGTCGTCGCCGGGCCGTGGATGGGATGAGGCGAAAGCTGAAAGACGTAAAGCCAGTCTCTGCGGTAGGCAGTGAAAAATCTCGAAGCCATTCCTCATCTGTTCCACCTGTGGAAAGACAGAGAAAGGATAGAGAAGAGAAGTCGGGGCCACCGACGACCGGTCGATCCGAACGGTGGTAGCTGGGTTCCCCGGCAAAATACCGCCGGCATCAGATAATATTTAAATTGATGATAAACATTTATAAAAGCGTTTTGTTATACAGAAAACATATTTGGATCATTGTGCGCAGCCGGGACCGACCGTGCGCCGTAGGAATGAGGATTATGAATTCAGGGGGCCCGGCCCCCGAAAGCCATTGTCCGCCGGGCCCCTCTCTCATCTCCATAACGGGTCCCATCTTCGTCGGCTTTCCGTCTCCCTTCTTCCACTTGCCAACTCTTTCTCGCGCGGGCCTTCTCCCCTCCTTCTCTTCTCCTTTTTCTCGAAACCCTTCGGACCCGTCGCTCGGTTCGCTTCCACCACCAGAGATTTCTGGCCCCCGAGTCTCACCGGTTCCACCTTCTCTCGCCCAAAGGTGGCCTCTTCTCCTCGCTCGGCAATCTCTTGCCCCCTTTTGTAAGTCCAAACTCGACTCGATCCCGATCCCCGATTGTTTTCTCCGTGCCCGCCTAAATTGTCCAAATGAATGCGCGGCCGGGCTCTACGTGCACGCAGCACCCCGGTACGCTAAACGTCGCCGACATTAATCCCGGCTGCCGGAATAGCGCGATCCTATCGTAACGAGGACTCCTCCTTTGAACGAGCTCCAAAAGGAGACTCGGAAAGGTGAGACACGACCCGGCACGATCTGCTCGGACCACAATGCAGGTAGCCGGGAGTCGCGACGACCATCAGCACCTTCAGACCACTCGCTCTGACTCCAACGATCGCATACTCGGGCGTTTGCACGCCTTTGTATCGACAAATGAACTCTTTCTTTAGCATCAACCATTTGCATTGCTATTTGTTTACGAGCTCGGGTAGAAAACAGGAATTTCAGCTGAAGGAGCGAAGCTATTGATGTTCACGAGTACCGGAATGTGGATATACTTTCAAGCGAAAAATCTGATGACAGAGAAATAGAGTTTCATTGTAATTTAACAGGTGGCGACGTTCATATTTAGCAGAGATTTTGTTTGCAGTCTTTATCACGAGTCTGACTCGATATACACTGCGAGCGGTTATTCATCGCAAACTCACAATAACCAATAGGACCATCATTAATATTCAACGGAATCAACAGTTGAAACAGTGGACAGGCAGATATTCCCATAAGCTTATTTCTGTTAATTATGAATAGACTGCGGAACTTTATGCATTTATAATGAAGCCTTGATAAATTTGTAATATGACAGTTCCAATGCAATTGGGCTATTAGCTCATAAACTTCAGATTTTATGGATATATATGAACAATGGGTAACGATAATTTCACACAGCGAATAGATTAAACGAATTGACTAGAAAGAAGAATAAATTCGTGTTTGGTTTCTACGCCCAGCAATTAATGCAAACAACATTTTGTATAAAAATCGTCAGATATCGATCGTAGCGTCAAAACACGATCCTCGCAGCACACTGTGTCGTGCGGACGCCGGACCAGTGACGAGTAAAACGTTCAGATAAATCGCTTACTTTACGGCATCTTGGTACGAACCGTCGAGATGCTCGAAGATCTTATCCGTCGTTTGTTTCAGCGGCGACGATGATAAATTCCGATACACGAAGATCGGAGCAATAAGAGGACGCGGTGAATTTGTACCTCTCGGTCGTATCCCGGGGAACTACAACCGTTAGCGAGGATATAGATGCTCGTGTACCCGGCGTGTCTCCTCTTTCCCATTTACATTTTCTGATGCCGCGCGATCGGGTCCGGAGATCTCCGAAAGCATCGGCCCGGTTAATTCGAGCATGCGTTCGCCTGGCCACACCTCGTAGGTTCGCGGGTTCTCCACGGAATGCTCGACAGTGGGACAACACGACGACACGACGGAGGGGACACGGGTTTACCATCGAGGCGGATGGTCAAGGAAACGCGAGAGGGCCGTATCTTTTTCTACTTTGTGTTGACAGTGAACGGAGGGGGCGGTCGTCCACGCGTCAACACGCATCAGGCAGCGCGGCTAACGATAACGGGCCGGGTGTCAAAAGAGTGCGAGACCCGTAAAAGAAAGAAGAAGGGCGGCCCGGCGTGGAGGCGAAAGTGCCGGGAATCGGAGAGCCCTCGGGGATTACGAGCGAGATCACCGGAGGTGATAGTGCGTGGAACGCCTAACGTCCGACTGCCGGGGCCGAGCCGACGAATAAAATTAAAACATTGGTCGCCCCGGCGAACCTCGCGGGGCCCCGGCGAGATTCTTTCACGGATAATCCGCTGAAAGTCGATTTCATGCTAGACCCGACGGAATCGCGGTAGAGAGCTGGACCGTTTTCCATCCCCAAGGACATAGCGTAAAAACTTCACGGAATCCCATGAATTTAATTACCGGAGCCGTTATAATAAATTCACGGACCCGGCCGACTATCCTAGTTTTTTTGATGTTCCCTTTCCAACTAGCGAACGCCTGCTGCACCGTTCTCCGCTTGCAATTTGCGCTTCAGCGTGGCGCGCGTTTAGTGTCACGGCCTATAATGTCACGCGTGCGCCATTTGCATATTACAGCTATCGTACATTCTAGCCGTGAAATACATTCTGCCTTTCCGGCCAGTAACGAGGATATCTTTCTCGAGATTCAAACGCGGGTTTACTGGAGAGTTTTATGATAAAACAAAATTGAGCGAAGATTGGATTGGATGGGATCTTTTGGTAAAACGAAAATACCCTCGATGTTCAGCTAGGGATCTGCGGTGTAGGCTGCAGACTCCCCTCGTCAGGACACGGCGCGACGCGCGCAAAATAAAACGCACAGTGTCGGCCGCGTCGAAGGACGGGCTCCGATGTCACTTCGAGGATAAATATTAGTAGCAGGTTTCACGAGATCCGGCCCAGTCAGCCGTGAAAACACGGACGACGGGAGGATACGAAAGGATGTCTGGAATTCCTTGCGGCCGGGATTCGGACCTCGGGTTTCGCGAGAAAACGAAACGACCCGACAAGGGGACGGGGACCGTGAATCGTACGGGTTAAATAATGCCGTTTTTTGCGCCCCAGTGGCTTCGCGTGTTGACGCTTCGACTGATCGTGATTCCACCCTTCTCGAGAAACGTCGCCGGGCAACTGTCCGGAATGATTTATGATCCGCCGACTGTTTCGCAGTGTTTCGCGATTTTCTTTTGCCTACGCGATTCAATATTTCCCACATTCGACGCTCTTCCGGTTCGAGATCGGCGATTTTTTGAAAACACAAGAGAAAAGCCTGCAATCAACTTTGAATGAGCGACGATATTCAAGTATACTGCCATGAATGCGCAAGAGCTAATCCGAAAATGAAGCTTGTTAAATCGTTTTGTAATCCTGCGAATACCTCTTTACATGACGTAAACGCTCGCGCGAACGTGATCGTTAACGCGCATACTTGATCTTCGCGGGCCGTATTAGGAAAGTAATTTCAGCTTGATCATAAATTCCAACCATTCAGCCACATCCGATGACACGTCACCGCGTTAATCATCCAATAAATATTAAAAGGCGATGATTATCAAAGTTCTCCTTTCCTACACACACGGAAACCATTCTAGATCGTGCCCGCGTGAAAACGACGTTGCAGAAGCATCGGAACACAGCCCGACGCGTTGTAACCAATAATTGGCGTCGCATACTTTTCGCGTTGCGAAGTATTTCTTCGTTTCCCGCGACTGTAAATTAGAAACGCGAGGACGAGACGCAGCGGGGTTACGCGTGACAGAAATTGCGAGGGCGGTTCGCCTCGTCTTATCAGGTTTTTCGAATGGGCGCGCGGATGCGCTACTGTTTTATAGACTATCCCGTGGCTCGGCGTGTCCCGAAGTAATTAGAAATTGTTTCCTGCTTCGCGATCCGGCATCCTCGCGCGCACGTCGGATCGTCCCGTCGCGAATCCGGGGCCGGTAATTAACGTCTCGGGCGTATTGTAATTTATTAATAACGCGCAAGCTTACTTAGCGGCGTTCCGCGCGGATGCGAGGATCTCCGGCAGCTCGTCGCTCGGCCCATTATACCGTGATACGGCGCGCCGGTGGCGGTCCGTTGCGGTATTTTACCGGGCTGGAACGGTTATTAATTCCGCTTTACGGTCCCCCGGTGGCGGATGCAACCCCTAAACCGTATAAGACCGCGATACGCGTCGCTGGATCGTGTTTTCGGCCCGTTCAAGGCCCCGGGGACAACCACCACGCCAGATACCATCATCCACTCCCGATATCATGGGATCAGGATTACTCGGATTAAAAATAAAGTATCCTTATACCACGAAGTCGCAATCGAACAGAACTCTGTATTTCACGATTGCTTAATTTCAAATATGTCGACTCACCCGCTCCTTCGGGGACGGCAATGGATTGTCGGTTTGCTACTACATTCTGTATATGGTCGACATTTTATGATATTACAGACGAATAAAATGTTTCTCAGCGGCGTGGAATATGCGACCCGGCGAAATTTGGCACACGAATTGCGATATTTCGGTAACGCCACAGTATGGAAATTAGGAAAGTGGGAGGGTTCCGTGGCTGATGTCGGGAACTGATCAGCTACGAATCTCGAGGTCGCGACCTCCCGAGTCTCGCCTTGTGCCCGGGTCCCTCTTTTTCCTAAAATCCGACAATATCGAGACGTCGTCGTCTGCGAGTCTCGGGGTGACCAGACCCACCCCCGTACACGTCTCTGAAAATTTCATTCCACCCCTGTTGCCGAACTCCTTACAACCGTCGCCACGCGCGTTGAATAGCAAGTTTCCACGTAATCTACCGCACAGAGAACGGCCGGGATCCAGCGCGTCGCAAACTTTCGGCGTTACCGGCCACGAAAAATTGTACGGAGCAGTTTTCCTGACAAAGGACCAGCCCGGTCCGCCTTTCTTTTATCCCCGCCGGTATAATTTCGTTTTTTGTCTTCCCGACACGACGAGCCACCAACGCCGCCACTCCAAGACCCAGTCGCTTTTAGCGTAATGATTTTGTTCCATTTTTCTCGGGACCACGCTCCGACACCGATATAAACCCGGTCCGCGTTAATGCCGGACTCGTAATCACGTCGCTCCTCACCTGGAAGAAAGTTTGTGTCGTCTGCTCGAGGAAACTACTGATACTCCTGGATGCTGTGGAGATTGCTACAGGAGCGAAATTCTCGAACTGAAAACCACGATTTGTGTGGAATAATGTTTCCTGGATAAATTTCGCAAAAATTGTCTAGAAAGAATCGCACAAAAAACGATCGAAGACAGGTTTCTTCCGAACCAAGAACTGCAGCAAGTTGACCGATTAATCAAGGTAGAAGCGTACCGGATAAAACTAGGTAAGCATATTTCACTGAACAGGGTCCCGAATCGGTTGGTCGAAACTGCCTAAGAAATCAAGCCGGAAGCACAGTTCTCGCGGATCGAGCGACGTCCGTAAACGAAATTACGGAGCGTATCGCCGCGTCGCGTCGGTCTGGAATTGCTCGCCAGAAATCTCGGCCAGCTACGAAACAAAGCGTCCAGATGAAAAAGCCGGATAGACGGGAGACAAATCGCGCGTGACTGCTCGCCGTGCTTTCTCGGCGACGTTCGCGAACTCGGTGTTCTACCGCTTATCGACTTATCGTCGTCCGGGACAAGGAAGATCGACGATCCGCGATCGCCGAAGACAAATTGCCGGCTGCGGCGACGCACGGTTTTTCCAAATGAAATCATTTCCACGACGCGATAACCGACCGTTCGAGGTTCGCGCGTGATAAATTTGCGACGCGAATCACGATCCCCCGTGAAAAAGAGGCCGACGACCGGCGACGCCATCGTCCTCGGTCGGGCACCGCGAGCCTCTATCGTTTTCATGAAACGCGATACCCTTAACCGAGCTCGCTGTATTCCCACGGGGCGCGTATGATACTGTCCTCGCCGCTGAATGCCCCTGATACTCATGGGGTTTCCGTGTAATAAGGTGTCGGCGACATTCCGCCACGGTGGGGCTGCGAAACCCATGTTGAATTTTTTTGACACCAGACCCCAGAATACCCTGCGCTGCCCTTGCCAGTTTTCAGGGTTCAATACATTTTTATGGGAATTCACTGGGATCAAATATTCGTAATTCATACCTCACTGTTGTTTCGACTCGGAAAGATCAAGTTACAGACGAACTTGTGAAATGATTTTTCAAAAATGCAACTAGAATATGTGAATATTTGTTGTTGTCGTTACAACAGATAAAAATATAACATATTGACTCGGACGCACAAATCGCCGATCAGAGGTGCGCGTCATAGTTGTCGACAGAATTTAATAAAAAATATCTAATATTGTAACAGATAGCCGTAACCAATCCAATCATGCAGCCTCCTCCATTCGATACCGTGGTGACCACTATCCGAACAGTCCGCAGGCTTTTTTACACGCGATGAGTTCAAGCTTGATCAGTATTGGGACATCCTATTCCCAAATTTTTTTTCATTCGACCCGTAATTGAAATTTCGCTCTGTACGGTTCTGATTGGGACTGTCATCCATCTGGAATGAGGCGGAAAAATTTTCGCCGGGTGAAAGGATACGTGTACCGAGAGTAGATTGATCGATCGATCGGCCGTCCGCGCGCGGTACGTAGACACGCCGAAGTATCCGGGGGTGTTGAGGGGTAGGGATAGAGCCTGGAAGCTCTTCGTAACTACTGTATCAACAGGATCTCCTAATTGCAGGTAATTACTGGGATCAAACACGTAGACCAAACATATAGGGGGGTGGTGAGAATTCGCAGCTGTTCGATAAACTAGTCTATTTCCATCGGCGATCCCATGCGTCTTTGTAACGAACGACAGTCGACACTGATGCGGTCGTTAATAATGAATAATCGACTCGGTTTAGCTTCGGTGAGGGCCGAAGAAGGTTTTCGCCTTGGCAAATTGGCATTCCAGGGCCCGGGAATTTCAAGAAACCCGAGGGGGTCTAACGTCAGACGGACGGGAAACGGTTTTTCCCACTATCGCCTTCGCGATGGCTCGTACTTGCGGTGCACGGCGGCGAGCAATTATTGAAAAACGATTTGCCAGGCCGCAGAATATTCCGCAATTCCAGTATCACTGATACAAGCCGGCCGCTTCGTTTGCTGCAGGCTGATCGCAGCTAACCGCCCGACCGATCGGTGCACGGCCGCAAACGTTCGACCGACGGTCGTAAAGCGTTTTAACGAGCGATCCAGCACCCATCGGAATTGACATATTTCACGGTGCTAGTTTATTTTCCGGCCACCGCGTAACGGTGGATTCACGAATCGAGCTGCGAGCTGCCTGGAGAACGGCCGTTTCCCTTCGGCTACCTTCCGCTTGGGTTTCATTAGTTCCGCGATCTATCAAAGCTCGAGGTATCCGCGGTAGCGCGCTCGAGATTAATCAGAGAATCGGTAAGCGATAAACGTCGAATGGCCGGGGAAACGGCTCCCGTTCGGGCCCGGTTTGATATCAATTATAAATCTCGCGCGTTCCGCGATTCTACGAGCTTATTAATACACGTTCGTTCGATCGTTATCCACGATTATGACCGGGCACGAAATTGATTTCGCCCGAATCGTATAAACCGAGAATGGCGTCCCAGAGATTTTTCCTGGGAGAGATCGAATCGACGGCTGTGCCGCAGCTATCATATTTCCGCGGCCAAGCGGGAACGCGATGCAGATCCCCGGGCACAGGGGAACTAATCCACTTACGTGACCTTTGGTGCATGCGCGCATTTGCATCGGTGAACGCCTGGCATTCACGTAGGAAGCCGAATGGCAGCCAACGATCAACGCTTCGGCGAACGCACAGGCATCGCTCGGCCGACGCGAGGAATGTCAAGCAGCCGAAAATCCTCCGGCTCCTTTGTGAGATTACCGTGATAAAGCCACCGAAATTCTCCGTGAACCTTCCGCTCGAGATTCCGTCCCGCTCCCGCGCCTTGATTATTCTCCATCGATACGGAAGATTCTGCCGATCGAATAACGCGCCACCGACCGTGCCAAATCGGCTGACCGCGATTCCTCTTCCGCCTTCCGCCTTCCGCCTTCCGCGGCCGCGCGCGATTTATCGCATTCGCGAAACGGCGGATCCGCGAATCCAGAACCCCTCCACGCGGAATCATTCGATCTGTCATTCCTGAACTTTATCAAATTCCTGCGCGTCTCGATGCCGATTGTCGTCTCCACTTCACAGTGCAACGGTAGGTCTGCAACTGCAATCGATGCAGCAAACGCATATTGCAGTCGCGAAGTCGTGCAAATTCCTTTTCCTCTACCATCGTTGATTAATAGAGACGCTGTCCAAGTAAGACGATCATTTTTGTCAACCTTCAGTGTTGAACGACGTGTAAACTGCATTTTGAAATTTTCCTCTACAATTAATAGCGTCGGAAATATTCAATAAAATAGATTTTTCAAATCGAACCTCGGGGTTATTTTCACCCCTTCGTGAAGAACGTTGGTCGACAAAAAGCAATATGTGTCAAACATTTTTTCGGGTTCTGCACCGTGCTGAAAGTTCATAAAAAACGGTGTGTTTCATTACTGGACCGTGAATTTTATGCAGTTGTGATAAAAATGAATGGTGAAACACAAAACTGTAAAGCTGTTAGACGTATTTGAAAGTAATATTACAATATTTGCAACTTGTTAAAATTATTATTAAAAAACATGAAAGATCCTCGTTCCTAGTTTAAAAATGATTTTATAGAATTTTCTCCAGAGCAATGATCCGATCCCTCCTGACGTCACAAAAATGTTTCTATTTCTTTCTTATCTATCGGCCTATCTATTCGGATGAATCCCATTAATAAAGATTATCATTTTTGTAATGATTATTATTACGCGAATCATTTTGAGCAGCGGATCGGACGCTGATGTCGAAGCATAGCTTCCCGAGGGGAATGCTCCGAAGGTGACAGAGGTAGTATTCAGCGGCGTACATGGCAATTTTACGGTGACGGGTTCGCGAACTTTATCATTAGGGGCCGTAGGTCCGCCGATTCCTATCACCACGAAATGTCTCGCTTCCGGGGGATCCGTCGCGTCTACTCAGCTTTCAGGTTCAGATGATCGTTCATCATCGAACACGATACACGCCCCTCGCGGTTACGGACCACAGAGCAGTCGGAAATCGTCCTGGGAAAGCAGAGTGACGAGAGTTCACGGTGCAGAGACGTCGGAGCAAAAAGTTGCGGTGCCTAGCGCGGATGTAATTGCGCGGAGATTGGACAGTTCAAGATGAGCGAGGATACTTTGCGTTTGCAAATACGCCTCGTCCCACCTCGTCTCACCACTTCCTTGGTCGGGAGAACGGTACCGTTGTGCAGCCTCGATTGCTTCGACGACGCCACAGTGGAACGAAACACATTTTTTTAATCAGCAACAGAAATTTCGTTTAAAAAGGTCACCCATTAAAATAATACTAAGAATAATACTGAATGAGTTGTTGCTAATTTTTTATCGATTCGGAGCGCAGAAACAGCCGAATGCCTCGATAGGCTATACAGTGGCCGAAATTTCTATAAAGTCATCTTCATATTCATAGATATTTGAAAAATATCACCATTTTTATTGATTTATCGTATGTGATCTCGTGCCTTGTTGACATTCGGATAGAGGGACTACGCACTCTAGACCGCTATGTTCACTATTTACTTTTGTTTTCATTTTTTTCTGCACGATGCAGTTCGCAAGTGCGAAGTTTCTATAAAGTCACTTAGCGTATCGCTGGATTCTGAGCAGAGAACTACGAAAATTTGTAATATTCTAAATGTATTAGTTTTAGAACTCATAGAAATCCTGTTTCTTATAATTTGATTCACGTGTATTAGAATGCCGAGAGGAAATGTGCTAACAATTGAAGAAAAAGCATCCATCGATGCTTATAAAGATATGGGCTGTTCTAATCGTGCAATTGCTAAGAAAATTAATCGTTCGTATACTGTGATTAATAATTATATAAAATCATTTTAAAGGTGGTAATAAAAAAATTGTCGAGGAGACAACATTTATCATTAACGAGGTCTGCGGCTAAGGAAAGGAAAAATGCAGCACAATTTCGAGCCGAATTGGAGCTTTCGGTAACAACAAGACGCGTGCAACAACTTTTAAATTCTTCTGGGCAATTTGCGTGGACAAAAATGCAACGTGAACCAGGCCTAAAAGAAGTACATAAACATGCTCCTCTTGATTTTGCACGGGCACATATGTCCTGGACGAAAGAGTGGGAGTCTGTCATTTTTTCAGATGAGAAAAAATTTAATTTGGATGGGCCTGATGGCTGTAAATATTATTGGCATGATCTGAGAAATGAAAAAAGTGTGACCATGAGTCGTAACTTTGGCGGCGGTTCCCTAACGATATGGGCTACGTTCAAAGCTGACAAAAAGCTCCAATGTGTTACATAAATCACAAAATGAATTCGGAAAATTATACAGATTTGTTAGACATGGTTCTAATACCCTTTACAGAAAATATTTAAGGTGACAATTTTATTTATCAGCATGATAATGCTGCGGTACACGCGTCGAAGCGCACAAAACAGTGGCTTCTTGAAAGAAACATCAATGTTTTGCCATGGCCTGCTCGTTCTCCTGATATAAACCCTATTGAAAATGTTTAGGGTATCGTTGCGCGACAAGTTCATAAAAACTGCAAACAATACAACTCCATTAGCGAATTAAAGGATGCGGTGAACGAAGCGTGGGCGTCTGTTAAAACAGAAACGCTACAGAAATTAATTTCGTCGATGCCCAATCGTATTTTTAATGTAATTCAAAAAATGGAGGTTACACCAGATATTAAAATAGAAATAATTAAAAAACAATCGTTAATTTCAACTTTATCCGTGTAAAACGAAAGTGATATTATAGAAATTTCACAGTTTGTTCGGCGTAAAATTGTATTTTTGTTTTCTTTTATCGATAAATGTGTAAGCTTTGTGTACAGGTCGGTGAACCATATATGCTCGAGAGAGGGCGGGACTAGACAGTTTTGGAAAAGTAAACAGACAACACAGAGTGACAGTTGAACACACAATTCATTGATAATTCGTGAGTAAACGAACAAATAGGGAAACCTTTAATTATAAAAATCTACGAGCACAAGTTCTACAAAGGCCTTGTGCTGAGATAATATAGGGAAGCACAAACATTTAATTGTTGATTCTCTATATTTTTAGACGAATCAACCTTTTGTTTTTGCTTAAGAATATTATAAATCAACAATTTTCACGTTTGGGCAAGAAACGCGCACCAAAAGAGAGATCCGATACGCAACATTATGGAGAGGTTAAAATTCCGATTTGAAGTCGTTGCAGCGGAAGACCCAGAATCAAATATGATAGTCATTACATCGATAACAAATGATGAAGAAAACAAATTTCATATCCCAGGTAACTTGTGGCCGCTAAAACATCATGCAGAGCTCACAACTCTGCCCGAGTTCAAAAAGGTCGCAACGACCCTCAAGAAACGTGGACAAACACGGAGTGTATGGTTTAATCTAAGTGAAAAAGTATTAAGTAATTATAAAGACGAGAGTGGAAATATGGCAATAGGAGACTATCTATTAGAAGAAAGCCAGATCATCTCGCAAACAACACAAATAGATGAAAATTTAATAAAAATCTTGGAAAAGTTGTCTAAACATAAAGACGATAACCAAACCTCGAAGAATCGAAACTTAAGTAAAATTTCCGAAAAATTTGTAATTGAGAAATTCAATGGTAAGAACGTTAGTGTAAATCAATGGTTATCGACATATGAGAGCGAATGTAACAGATTAAATATTACAAAAGATGTCGAAAAAATTGAAATTTTAAGATTGTTTCTAGAGGACAATTGCAGAGACTGGTATGGTTCTATGTTGATAAAAAATACACTAAATTCAGAATGGAAAATTTGGAGAGAAAACTTCCTAGAAACTTTTGCAGATAAAGGATGGTCACCGGTAATGCATGCAATAAATTATAGATTCCTGAATGGCTCACTTCTAGATTATGCGAATCAACCTTTTGTTTTTGCTTAAGAATATTATAAATGTTATACTCTTATGTTTTGAAATCGGTGTGTATGCTTTCTTTATGCAATCCCGAAATGCTACCAAATACAAATTTTTCATTGGTATGGTATAATAATAAGAATTCATTATAAAACACGGTGTGACTTATAGAAATTTCGGCGAGTGTATGTGTACTGCCAGCCGGTCAGACGGATGACGTCCATTTATCCGTCCCACTTTCCGTCTGAGCCTCTTTTTTCATCCATCTCCAGGGAAATACCGTTTCTCGAGGCCCGTCTCGACGCTCCCAATTTCTTCGCGCTTCGCAATCGAGAAGCTCGCGCGAAAGTGAATTTTCCCTCGGCTGAGATCTCGTCTCGAACGTAACGAGCGACCGGGCTACATCCACCCGGCGTACCCGTTGTACTCGCCGGCGTATTAATCCGGGACCCGACCAGTTAGCTCGCGTTCGCCTCGACCCGTCGAATTTCATCCGATCCCATCGGTTCCACAAGGAATAGCCCCGCGCCGCTGATAAAATTTTATTGCCGCAATAAACAAAAATGCGACTGGTCCGCTCGCGCGATCCTTCCGCCGATTGTAAACGTATTGATAAGGTAGGTGTAAATTGTTCTGCCGTAAAATATAAATCACTGGAGACCCGGGGATTTATTGAAGTCCGATTTTGCGCCGCGATTCCGCCTCGAAGAACGCCCTTTTTATGGCACCGTAGTGTTTCCACGACATCGCAATCGTGTTCACCCGACTTTAGGAGTACGTACCGTTCTCTCGCCGCCGGCAGATAACCGACGCCGCTTCTGCTGAATTTTAGCCGGACAGCGTGGACCGTGTTGCTTATCGACGTGAAAGTCTACTGAAATTGGGCGCCGATAAAGGAGATCGTAAAGCGGAATCGGAGGGGAAACGGATAATTTCATAAGCGCGGTTTAGTGGCCAGGTGAACGTGGCAAGTTCTTTATTTCGGTCTCGCATGCGAGGAATTCGGACTTGGTTTATCGCTATCCCAAAACGCTTTATTCCGTTGGGTTCTTCCCTTGAACTGTTGTCTCCACTGCTCTATTTATTTTACAGATGTACTATTCGTTTTATTTTCTCTTTTTCTCAATTTTCCGAAACGTACACGTCCTTTCTTTCGTTCGCTAAGTTCTCTATCTGTTTCTCTGTGATCCCTTGCCGAAACCTCCGAGCCCCAAATCTGTCTGCACGTAGGTAAACGGAAGACCATTCGGTAAATATTCGATAAAATGTTCTGATAAGAATTTCAAGTAGCATGAAGCCAGGTCCGATTTGTATATTCGGCCTCGCGAATAATCCCCTTCTATCGTCATTAATGTCTTCATGATTCCAATTTAGTTCCGTTTCAGGAAGAAATAATTAAATAAAAAGGTGCAGTCCATCCGCATCGTCGTTAATACCTTGGTACTTCTATTTGGCCTGTTTTCGAGTCGAGTGTGACACAAAGGGCTCTTCCATCGCAAATAACGCAACAATGACTCCGTGTTTTCCCCGTTGGTCCGAGGTAGCGTATTAACGTCCAAGACGCGGCCACGGCGGATTATTATGACAATTCCAAGACGAAACATCCCGTGCAGCCGTGTACAATGGGTCCACTTCAAAGACTGGTCGGCGAGAAGGGGGACGACGTTATAGAGCCAGCCGGTGCTAGCCTGGTGAGGACGTTCGGGCTCGTTTCTCGTTCCGCATCCCGGTACCATTTTCCCCGCTAACACGGCGTGTTGTTGTCCCGAAGTGGAAACACCGAGCGAATTGCGCCCGATTGTCCGTTCTCGTCGGCCAATCCCGGGTAACTGCAGCGTCAGCAGGAGCGAGAGACCCCAGCGAAACTGTCAGCGGCACGAAGGAAAAACACGGCTATCTCGCTGGGACAGAAATAAAGCGTCGGTGGCGAAGGAGGAGGAGGATGAGGAAGAGAAGGAAGAATAGAGAGAGAGAGAGAGAGAGCGAGAGAATGAAGGGTAGACACGCGGGCCCGAGTGGATGGATAACGTTATATACGAGCAAGTGGTCCGGTATCACGCTACGTTTCCTCCCACGTCACAGTTCGACGTCTCTTTTCGCCGTTTCTTGTTGCGGCCGCGTTGGTCGTCGTCGTCGGCCGCACGAAAGGAGAACGGAAAGAAGACGGCGTAGGATCGACGGGAAGAGACGCGCGCACAGGGGCCACCACTGTTTTTCTCCCCGACCGTCTTATTGCGGCTCATTACTGCACGCAGGATGTCCCTGTGGCCGGCGAAACGTTTGTCCCGGCGGGGAAGCGATCCGAATGCCAGGTGCCGGCCCGTTCTCTTCATCAGGAACGCAATACATTATCCGCCGAAGGGAAGAACGAACGAATCGACCGACCGAACGGCCGACCGCAAAAAGTAACTTACGACCGTTCGCTTGTCAACCTGATAATGGCGTAAGCTCTTACCGTCATAATCGGATGACAACGGAGCTCGCTGAAAATCCAACCCTATTTTCCACGCGAACACAATGGAGCGGATAGAAAACCGCAGTTACGCGAGCCTCGTTACTCGAGAAATTGAATCGAATGCTCGCGTTTTGCGATAGAGACGAGAATTCCACGCTCGGCTGCCATGCCGGCGAACTTCAAGAAGCGCTCGTTTCGACGGCTTTTTTAGATGTATAAGCTGCGTTTGATATTGCCAATAACGACAGTGTAATGGTAAAAGAGGAATATCGCGGATCGCGATTTCGTGTCGTTCAAGCGTAATTACCACCCTTATAGTTTCTCCGGAGCGATCGTCGACCTCGGCCAGACGGGTCGTACAAGCCGGAACTCGAGGAAAAAATGACGCAATCGCGGAGTGGCTCCGTAGATGTTCCTTAATTACCCCAAACGCCCTAATTTATGGTGCCCGTCCGGACGCCCCGCAAGAAACCGGCAGGCCAATGAATAAGTGCCACAGGATAATTAATCTATTAACGATTATTGCTTTCCCCGGCGTGGCGGTCGACTAATTGGTCGTGAGGCGTGACACTGTAACGCCGACGGCGGAGGGGACGACACGAGAAACCGCGGAGAGCGCGCGAGAGAGGTAGAAATGGAAGCGTCGTTAAAAGTGAGCCATTAAACGGACGCAGCCGTTCCACCAATTAGCTGTAATACGAGTTAAGTAGCCGAATAGCTGGAATTTATCTCGAGAGTCGACGAAAACCACCGACCCGTGGCTTTCACCTCGCCCCCCCCCCCATCCCTATCTCACTCTCTCACTCTCTCTTTCTCTCCCGATAATCTTAACAAGCCACGGGCATCCCATGGCCCCCGCGTTCTTCACGATGGTATTGCGTGTGAACGATACGGTCGATAATTTGTCGAATTTACAGATAATTCGTTCTCGCCGGCGAGCCGAGAGGAAAGAAGCGGAATTCGAAAGATTCTTAAGATGGTATCGGGGCTGCCGGGGGCCGGCAACGAGTCCCCTGGAATCTACCTTAACTCCCACCGAGGCGCTAACACGCCGATCGTGACTCCGCCGCGGCGGCCAGTTTGTTCCTTTCAACGGAAACTCGATACACCTTTAATTCCTCGGCCCGGCGAAATTAATCTCCCGTTCGCGCTCTCGAAATCGTTTCGACTCAATTATTCAGGTTACCGCTGATCGTTCGTGACTACTGCGTGAAGTCTTGCTCTTAAAAGGGTCCCGTGGGCACTCTCTCTTCGACGTTGCTCTCGGCCGTTCCACGGTCACGCTCGTTTCAATCGGTTCGCTACCCGCGCGTTTATAGCCCCGCGATCACTCGATCAAATTACGATTTGATAGTTTACGTTTCCTACTCAACAGGTGGCTAACCAATGCCAATACACAAACTATTTAGTGATCCATTTCTTTGTTACATTTCGGAACGGGAAGAGCTCCAGCAAAAATGTTGGAAATCGAATAGGTTCGATTAAACGAGATTAGAAAGGATTAGGTTTCACAGAGTGAGTTGAACACGGATGTAACGCGGCGAGAAAACGACACGAACCCGGCGAAACGAACCAGTTAGCGGGGTACAATCCAATTTCTGAATGGTAATCGACAGTGTTTACGTAAAAAAAATGTTACAGAACAGGGCGCAGAAGAAAATGATGATTGGTTCGTACCGCGTACAATTTGACCTGTTCCGCGGTGCCGCGCGTTCCTCGGCGCTGGTAACGAAAGCGAAGAATTTCCCTCGGCTGACCTAAACAGCATATTACACGTCGGGGACTGGTACACGTGAAAGCACGCGGCGTAATCATCGCGCACCGCGGTTCGCAGCAGTATGCTTGCCCATGGACGGACATCAAGATCTCCTGTGTAGGTATACGCGTCCGTGTTTCTCGGGGATGAGGATGATACTTGCGCGTGGAACACGGTCGCATGATACGCGTGGATAACATTGCGTCGAAACGGTCAACGTCCAAAAAACATTCCATCCACCGACCATCTCGAGAATTACGCTCGACCGCGTTCCAGATAATGCGGCGCCACTGCGAGTTATTTACCATGTTTAAAGTGAGCAGCCCATCCCATTATACGAGGGTGCACGCGGGCACGCAGACAATGAGAGGGGCCGGTCGCACGTACACGGGGTACGTGTGCACACGCGGGGACGCGGTCGCGATGCCACAGATTGCGGGCTCACACGGATAACAGCCATCTCGGACAATAAGGCATAAAAGGTGTAAGCGGTCTCGAAGATCATTGCCATACGGGCATAGCGAAGGCGAGGGAGCCGAGCGGGGCCACAGCAAAGCTGGAGCGGACGCGGAGCTATCATTGCATCTTCTCATTACCATAACTAGTTCCTCCCCTTCCTCTTTTGCGACTGGCTTCGTTCATGCCTCTTAAGCCTCCGCCTCCTCCACCTCCATCTCCCTAAGTCTCCTCCATCGTCGACGTCGTCGTCGTCGTCGTCGTCGTCGTCGTCGTCGTCGTCGTTCCCTCTGCCTAGTCTCTTGTGCGCCACCTTCGTCTGTCCTTCGGCCTCCATGCATCATTCCTGATACACATTCACGCACACTGTTGTGTCGGCCAGTCGGGTCTGGGAGTAACCGGCGGGAGGAGAAAAAGGATCGGGGACACGAGAGATCGGGGAGGTACCTTGAGGAGACTTTTGAGGAGCAGCCGCGGCACACCAGCAACAGCTGGGTCCGCAGGGACGCCGGACGTTTTGCCTTATAAGATGAAACGGAGCCGGGAAATGAGAATCGAAGGACCGGGGATACCTGATGAATCTTCCCTCTGAATGGCCGAGCATCGACAGCTACCGGTGGCTCGTTTCGTTCAGGCTCTTTCCACTCGAGGCTGGCTGGCTGGCTGGCTGGCTCTGCGCTCTTTTCTATCCGCGGTCGGTTATCAATTTTCGACACCGTAAAGGAGTTTTATCGCATACGTCCGCCGTTAATCGTGAGAACCGCTCAGAAATATTACACTTCGTTACGCGGCCGTATAAGGCAGCCTCGAACCACGGCCAGACGCTGCTGCGAAAGAGAAAGAGAGGAGGAAAGATGGATAGATAGATAGAGAGAGAGAGTTTCTCTAAGAATTTCCGGCGTTCCAACGGAGAGCGACCTCCACAATGGCATTAAGCTATATCTAGAGATATGGCCGCTCGCCTTATAAGATCAGCCGGGTCGTCGTCTGCAGGATGAAAAAGGCGAGGAAAAGCAAGACAGATAATGAGTCTTCTTTTAGGAAGATAAAACACGTACCGGCTATTTTGCTTTCTTCACGGTCTATCTTGGGCAGGCATTCCCGGGGAATCGTTTCCTCGGCGAAACTGGACGCGTTACGATCCATCGAACGCGGCTGTTTTTACAACGAAATTAATATTTCTTCGGGAGGAGAGGAAAAAACGGCGGATGCTCGTTAAGAGCGGATGCGGCGGTGCAGCTGCGAGCGCGAAAAATATGAACGCACGTCTCGGAAAGGAGTCGGGGGCGAAGATGGGAGCTGAAGAGAAACGTACATTCGACCGAGCAGCACGATTTCGGTTAAACTGCACAGTTGGATCTCGGATTGAAGAATCGGGTGCAACATTTTTCTGTAAGAAAATCTGGAAGTAGATTCAATTGACCACGGGTTTTCGATGTTGTGCTGGAGTGCTAGTCTTGACTGCTACTGCTAATAGTTTGCCTGTTGCGACTCCCTATCGCTGCGACGCGACGCCCTCGCAAACGTGTTCCTTGGCGCTGATGCTCGCCGCCGTAAACATGTAACCGGCGAAATGAGAAATCTCATCGTCAACCGGATCGCGGCAGCCGGCTGAAAAACGTGTCACGCACGCTCCGGGAGTGGTAGCAAGAAAGTAGCCGGTTTCTGAAATCTTGATGGGACCGGTCTCGTTCTCCACGCGTTAACCTCAGCGCTCGGGCTCACGAAAAAAATCCCGGACGAGTGATATAATGGCGCGTGCGTGACTCTCGTGACGAAAATTATTTATTCCGCGCGACGGGGTCCGTGAACAATCCGGTCAGGCTCTCCACGAAAAACAGAGCGAGAAGTATTAAGGGCAACGACGGTGCTCGTTGAAAGGCGTCATCCATCACCTTATTGTAATATTTTCGTGATAATGATGATTTACGAGTGCCGTTCGTGACGCTAATCAAGGACGCGGCACTGGATCCGCAATCTTCCTTTTCACGAATCTTTACCTTTTTCAGACGAACAAAAATTGCTACTTATTCCAGATAGTTACTCGACAATCGGTGGCTATTATTTATGTCGTCTAACCAGCGGTACGGAGGCATTGTAATGTTCCATAGGATAGCGAAGGTGGTCAAATAAAATCGTGCACAGTAACGCGATCACCCACTCGAGCAACGTGCTCGTAACCTCGTACAATAGAAACAGATGCAACAATGGTGCCTGTCGGATCGAGGACAAACATTTCCACGCCGGAATTCGTACGATCGGCGGAAGAAATTGCAAAACCCGAAGTCTCCGCAAGCTGATCGAACGAAGTTATCCGATCAGGGTCCGCGAGTCCCTGAGCGGAGTGTGCAGAGTCGCAGAACGTCGGACAATTTCCGGGTCCATTTGGGAAGGATTACCGGACAAAAGGCGTACGCCGGTAATCCGCGATAAAGCAGTCAATACACCGGTATCACCGAGGCTGCGAGTTAAGTCGGTCCCGGGCGTAAAAGCCTGGAGGATCGCGTCAGTTGGAAGCGATAGCAGGCGACGGCGGCGTTCCGCTCCCGTGGGGCAGGGGGCGGTGGACGTGGATGTGGAGTGCGCCTGGCAGTCTTTGAAGAGAGCCGACGGTGCACGAGCATTTTTGTTTTGTCCCGTAGTAGGAAAGGCTCTGGGGAATTCCGATACAATGCTAGGCTCGCGCGGCGAGGCGAGCAACGGAAAAGGGTTGTAGGACGAAGAGACCCCGACGAGGGCCGAGGTAAACCTACACGGTGCGCGCTGGCGGAGCTGACTCAGCGAAGTCGACTTTAACATCGGCGCTTGTTACGACAGGAGATATGGTGGAACGAACAAGCGTCGGGTTAGGCGGGCACAGGCTGGACCCGAGCCGCAGTGTCCTTCCGCCGCACGCCTGCTCGAAAACTGGGTCTCCATCCGTTTCGTTTCCACGGACAGCGCCTTCCTTTCTACCTCTGTTCCTTCCCCGGCCGGCTGACCAGTGTCCCAGCTCCGCCTAAGCCGGTTTCACCTCGAGGATTGCATCCTAAGCCAGGGATCGTTAAGAGCTGGCAGATTTGATCCTTTGTATCGCGCCACCACTTAACCGCCGGACTACTACCCCTAGGACGCGCGACCGTCCGACGTCCCCTACGGATAACACGGGCAAGGGAAACAATTATTAAGGATTACCCCGTTGTTCGAGACCGCGCGACCCGGCCAGAAGACGCGGGGATAGCTTCCAAGGAAACGAAATAAATACCCGTCTCGCGGCCCGAAATCCTTTGCTACTAGATTAAGCGACGGTTATATCTATCACCGCGAGGCGGGATGAACGGTCCATGGAAAAAGTAGATTAATTGCGGCGAACGCGGTCCCGGCCACTTTTCACGGGGACATTTTTGCTCGTGGAAGAACAACGCGACATCTTGAACCGCACGGCTCTCGTCATTAATCCCTTTCGCGGAATCTCGGTCGCCCCAGGGGAAAACTTTGCCGAGTTAAAACGCGATCGAGCGTTAAAGTTGAGCCTTAACTTGAGAAAATGATGCTTCGCTGTCAGCACACTTGAAGCAACGTCAACACTTACATAGGTACGTGTGACGGATAGTCATTCCACGAAAGGGCGGTATGTAGAGTGGCTATTCGCTGAGTGCAAGAAGGCTGTCTGTCGTTTTTCGATGGGGACAAGGAGATCGTCTCGCGCGACCGTCACCCGAACGATTCTCACGGTCCCGATACCCATTTTCTCTTCGGTTCGGCTTCTTGTCCTTCGTCGACGGTCGGTTGGAACGACTCGGTTGAAATTACTGGGCCCGGGATCGGGCTACAATGGTGAAAGAAACTCATAAACGCGAGCAGGAAGATTAAACGCGCGGGAGACGCACCGAGGGTTTTTCATTACGCAGGCGCAAGTCGAGCAGCACGCTTAAAAATGCAATTACTTACTGTAAACGAACTCGAAGGATGAGTCG
Organism: Lasioglossum figueresi; assembly: GCA_028455805.1. Taxonomy (NCBI): domain Eukaryota; kingdom Metazoa; phylum Arthropoda; class Insecta; order Hymenoptera; family Halictidae; genus Lasioglossum; species Lasioglossum figueresi. Next base: position 3,911,223 of record CM052200.1, read on the forward strand.
GCAAATCCTCTTACGCGACGAGCTCATAATTACGCGGAGAAATCAGAAGGACTGCAATAAAATCCGGCAGTTAGATTCCGCGCCGGTGGCCCCGCCCTTGTTTTTATTCCACGATACGGAACACTGGCCAAGGACCCGGGAAACGCGAAATTGAAAATTAAGAGAGTCCACGTCCGTCGTGCCGGTTTTGTTTAAAGAGCCGGCCATTAAGAGGACGCGTCGCGTCGCGCGGACAACGGGCCAAAGACAAAGCCCGTATCAGTAATTGGCTTAGCCACAACACAATCGATGGATCCCACCGCCGTTCCCAAAGAACCAATAGAAGTTGCGGCTCGTTCAGCCGACTTCACCTCCCTGCCTCCCGCTTGCCCTGCCCGAATTCTCGTTTTCCCCTCCGCCGGTTCAGAAACTTGCCGAACGACGTCTAATTTCTACCAATTATCCCCCGAAGAACCGCGGTAACGCATCGCTAGCCCGGTATCAACCCGGGGACTACGATCCCGGACATTTCCGTGCGGAAATACCGACGTCACGGAATAATCTGCTTAACCGGCTGACACGTGGACACTGTCCATCAAGGTTGGACCCCGGAAATATCTCGAAGGCGGACCCTCCCGCTCGACAGGGAAATTCTGCCAGGAGAATTCGTCGGAGATTGCCTACTGCTGACTTTGTCGGATAGCGTGGTATTATCACGTTCCTGCCACGACGTTTCAGAATCGATCCCTCCTAATGAAAAGTCTCTCCGTCGATCATGCGTCTATTTTCAGCGTTACTCTATTCGCGATGTTCTTCGATTCTATTATCCATGAAACGAATCTTCATCTACTGGCGGGAATTCCAAGTCATTGATTATTCGTGACGGGTCTGATGAAGAAATTGACGTATCTCAAAGACGGCGAAAAGCAAGTTAATCTAAGATTGCTTTCTAAATAGATTCCCTCTTTACTCGTACCAACGCGAATCGAGTAGCATAATCAGTTATGGGACGTGAAATAATAAACCGATCATTTGGAGATCTGGTTTACAATCCACAACATTGCAACTTGTACTATCGCGATCAGAGATTATGGTTGCGCCTTGGCAGGCCGGTGTCCATGGGAACGTGATTTGGGCATGATTATCTGCCGCAAAGTTGTTATTTATCGTCGAGTCATATTTCACAGCTCAATAACTGTGCGTCCACGTGCCCACGAATTTGCATACGTATCGAATCAGTTGTCGGAGTCGTATCAGCCTCTGATAACGGAGTGACGTATTTACGAGACGTACGCGATTCGTGACAGGGTGGATCATTACGAGCCAGCCAAGCCGCATTAATCCAACAAATACAGAGAGCGTCGGTGTAAATTATTATCAAATAGTTGTTTTATGCGACGCAACGGCGGAACGGTTGATTTTCGTTGCGCCGGAGCTCTATAAAATATGGTAATTGCCGGTCGCGCATTGCGACTCGAAAACGTTCGTCCAACAGCGTCGACAATATCTAGCTTGCCGATCTGTACACGGTTTTTCGGATCGTTTGTTCCGCAACGCGAACGATAAGAACGACATTCGCAATGAAAACCGAACGGAAATTGAAACAGCGGTTTTGCTAAGGACTCGTCGAACGCGAAATCCAATGCGCGCAATCATTCCGCGAACAGTCGTCCGCAGACATTCACGGAACACCGGCGGAATTGTGTTGACCGCGTTAGATCGTTTATCCAGCGGTCACCGCGTAATTTAATAACGAAACGACAGTAATGACAGCGGATTTTAACGTTCCAATAATTCGAGCCGCGCGACTGTGCCGAGGCCCATTTAACCCAGACCCGCGTTGTCGCATCGAATTAACAATAATTTAATAACATCTGCGCCCATCGATACCCCCACCACCTCCTCCTACTCCTGTTGGTTAACGAGCAAAAGTTGCAGGTCGTTTCGCTGGATGCTGGTTGTCTGGCGGCTGGTACCGGCCCGGGGAAAGCCTCGTTAAAAATTGTTAACCACCTGACACGCTCCGCGCTGTCGGACCACGAGGAAGTCGGAAAGATAATCGTCGTGTCGGAGACCGGTCGCAGCACAGACTTCTGCGTTCACGCCCAGCTTTCCGGAGTTCTGACAGTATCGGCCAGCCCATCGAGGTCCCTGCCGTGAAAGTAGCTGAGGACTCCCCTTTCGGGACAGTCAGCCGGCAACCAGCAGACGAACACCACCTTCACCTCTTTAGGAACAAATTTTTTAAAGACAGGAAAAAAATATTTCATTCCCTGCTTGATTAAAACATTGTCAACTGCTCCGTACGACTAGCTTTTCGATATTCTCGTTGAGAGATTATGCAACGAACAGTTCTCCATCGGATTTTAATTCTTTTGCGTGACAAAATTTTGGTGTGAAATTGTTTCATCGGAGAGTCCATTTTCGAGTAAATCGAATATCAATAAGTATCCAACATGTTTTCCAGTAAAGAAGTCGATCTATGTGAAAATAATTGAGACATGTAGGACAATATTCTTTTGTTCGAAGCTTCGTTAACGCAAAACAAATATGAACACGTTTTATCATGCCGCAGCCAACCACGGGCGCAGGCACAAACTTCTAAATTGGATTTTCTCGAAAATGAGGTCGCAAATGAAAAGATTTGATTTTACGCATTTTACTTATTTCTCCATAGGGAATAACCTTCTATTGATTACAACTAACCAAGTGCAGGTGTGCTTGACGGTTTTCAGGTTCTATATTCTGGGAAACGAGGCGTCAGGAGCAAACATTTTATTGCATGTTTCTGATTTAATTTTTAAGAAAATGTCATTCTGAGTTTTAATGGATTCGGTGGGAACGACACGCGGTGATGAATTATTCACGGCATTTGCTGTTCTAACTCCTTCGGAACTAATTTGTCATATCCTTTCGAAACGTGCAAAATACAGTAGGTAATTCTTCGTTCTATTCTTGCAACAAATACCGAATAACACGCGACATATAAAATTCGCTCCGAGTAATTCCGAAAGAGCTTCGGTAGTAAATTGTGAGATAAAAGATGTGTCATAGCTAATAAATGCAGGTGCAGTAGATTGAGCAGACTGGACAGAAGAATATGAGACAAGCCAGAGTGATAAATAACCAGCCAAAAAAGATACGGAATAATGTGACGCGGTAAAAGCCGGAATAGCGGAGGGCGCTCAAAATTTCCGAGCAGCGATATGTGTGTACTAAAGAGCCTTTCTGCCAGCAATGAAATGTACACAGGCCAGCAGACCGAGCTCGGGGACCACCTCGGCTCTTCATAAAATGCTCCGCGCGACAAGATATAAAATACGAGACGCAGTCGCGTAAATCGGGGAGCCTCTCGGTACGCGACACGCCGCGCCGCGCCGGTGCTGTAAAAGATTTTGAGGCGAAAGGGAAGCGGATACACAGGCAGAGAGAACGGACAGGGAAGAAGAAGAAGACGAAGAAGAGGAGAGACAGCGCGTTCGGCTCGCTCATTACGCGCTCCCCGCAATTCCACGGAACAAATATCGTTTTCGCCGCAGCGTGAAGCGACACACGCGTGCTCCCGCTACGGTTCCCGTTTTCCCGTGGGTTTATTAAAAGTCCGTGGAAGCGACGCGAAAGGAATCGTGCCCGTGAAATCGCGGGGTGGCGTGGCTCGCACGTGCAACCGTGTCCCGCCGCGAGAACGCGGTTTCCGTTCCGTCTTTTTCCGTTCCATCTGTATCGGTGGCGCGAGCGGTGGCGGCGTCGCTTTTTACTGCCGTCATAAAGTTTTATGCAGTCCGGCTCGACTGGCGCGAGTGCATCGTTTCGGCCGGACGGTAAAGATCCGCAACGTACCACCCAGTTCGAAGAAAAGCAATCGCACAGATACAATGAAAGCCGCGCGCGAGAACGAAACGCTTGCGCGACCGGACCGGCTCTGTCGAGGACACGGTGATATAACGCACGTCGCACTCTGGTCAATTTGTCTCGAAAATAGGTCAGAGATAAGGAAAGGAACTGTTTCAATTACTCAATACTACAAGGAGGAACAACTGCGATATAGTCAGTATACTGACAAATATTCAGGAACTACTGATCGCGATTCCGTCTGTATATTATTTCGAACTGCAGTGAAGATACAACTTTCATAAGTTCCGACAATGTTCAGCCGAACAGTTAGGTGTTTTACTTCCGAAAGTTCCCGGCGCATGTTATATTCAACGCAAACCACCCCGCCGCAGATATAGTTATTTACTTATATAAGAATATTTGCTTAATCTTCGAATTCAAATATTTATTCGAGGGGTTTGTAGCCCGAAGCGGCGGCAGAGATTTTGCGATAAAAACTAGATGTGCCGTCGCGCACATCGCGCGTTCTCTTAAAAATAAGCTACTATCCTCGACAGTTTCAAGCCTCTATAAATATTCGGAGGCGTGGCCCTGCAATAACCATCCCACTAAGAAACAGAAGATGTCACGGGGTCGGCTCTATCGTGTCCGTTTAACAAGACGGAATCAATATTCTCGAATCCGACGAAGTGGTTCCCGGTCCTCCGACAAGAGGGAATTAATTTTAGCCCATTTATATTGTCTGCAGATGAGTCGCTATGAGAAATGGTTAATTCGATTGCATTCGCGTTAAATCGCAACTAGAATCGTATTAGCGCCATTAAAATCGTTCGAGGGGATTCGTTTGAATTTTAAGATTTAAATGGTCCTTCTCGGAAGGATTTGGGTCTGAGTAATCTCGTCTCAAGAGTCTAGACGCAGCCCGGGGCGCCGAACTGCTCCAAAGACGCCGAGAAAGAGAGAACGAAAGTGGGAGAGAGAGAGGGAGAGACAGAGAGAGAGAGAGGAGAGAAACGAATCAGCATGCGAGGCATGGCTTCGAGCCGAGAATCTTTTGAAGCCATTCGTACAGAGAGGAGAGCCTTCCACGGAGTCGTTTCGGGCTATAGTATATTTCGCGACCGACTACAAAACCCCACTCTGAATGCCATTATGTGCCACTTCTTTCGGACACCTTCGACGCTAGGCACGTAATTACGGCTGTCATTATAATACAATTTATAACGAGATGTCCCCTCAAATATTTTCGTTTCGCCGAGACACCTTTACTCCTCCCATTCCAACAAAAAAGAGACAGGGACACGCGAAAGATGGTCGCCCGTGGTCATTGTAAAGTCAATATTATCTCTTGACGAATGGTCCATGAAATACTGATTGGAATTCGAGCGGGCCGTGGAACCAACCACAAAGGCGATACTCGTCGTGCGTCATTCGGACAAACTATTTGTTCTTCCTCGCGAGCCTCGTTCTTTTTATCTTAATATATTCCCCGAACATTCACCGGATAATATAATTTACACGAGCCACCCGGTATCACAGACACCACGTAGTCCGCATGATTTGTGGCATTCAATTTGACTCGACGCGACGCGGAATACCACGGTTCGAGACGCGACTCCCAAACGCCTGGATATCGTCTACCGATGGAATCCTAAATAGTTCTTGGCGCAGAGAATTTTGATTTCGCGGGAGCTCGCTTACGGGAGCGTAGGAGGATCCTCGAAAAAGCGAATCGGCATGCGAGGAGGCCGCCCATATCCACGGGAAACCTCTTACAAACCTCTTCTCCACGCTTCTCCCGGGGTAAACGCGTGCCCCGGGAACACCCCCGACTTCATTTCAGATCCCATAACACGATTTCTATTCTGATCCGATAAGTACCGGCGGGCAGAGTCAATAATGGAATCGATTAACTGAAAGGTTCATCGTCAAAAAGGTGATCGGCCGCGAGACGCGCGTCCTTCGTTCGCGCCCACGCCAACATACAAAAGGAACAAAGGCGAAAAGAGAACGAGAAAAGAACTGCTCCCTTTATTCCCCGACGCTCGAACGACCGACGGAATTATACTAATACTCGGCCACCGTTTTATCAATTATTTCCATCTACGAGCATTAACCGGAATCCCTTTTCCGACGCGGATCGATCCGGAAGTTATTGAATCGCGCGAAAGAGGATTCGACGCTGCTGAGGGAGCCCGCTTCCTGTAGCGGCGCGGCGCCGCCATTCTAGCTGATGCGTTGGGACAACGATATTAAACGGTTACAACGGCCGTGCATCGTATCGATTGTTTCGTTATAGTTCCGCGTTTACGTCAATTCGGATGCAGGAGGCTCGAAACAAAACGGGGAAAGTAAACACCGCTCATAAGTCGTAATTACACGTACAATTTTCAACGGGCCGCTCCGAATTCCTGTTCGGCAACATTTTTACCACGCTTGTTGACATCGATACACGCTCCGAAAAATTTTTGCCACTTTATTGCCATATTTTCCGGACGCGAACAAACAGGTGAACTTCGTGCGAGCGAACAATAGCTATTGCGTCGAAAAGCGTTTCCACGTTAGCGGTACCAATAAATTCATCGATTATTAACGAAATGAAACCAAAATCACGCGGAACGCGTTGTGCTTTGCAATCGAGGTCCGTTTCATTTCTTATTTTTGTTTTGTCATGCAATGTGTTAACATTAGAGTTTTAATGATCCCTCTACCGTAAAACCCAGTTGGGAATCGAATAGACTCGTTTCAGAAATTCGTAACCGGAATCGTTTTCCGTACGATTTTCAACGTGACTACGCGGAAAGCAGCTGGTACAATTTAATTTCGAATCGCTCGTTCGAGAAAGCGATTTTTCAAGAAATCGCGGCACGATACGAGTCACTCGAGACTGGAGCGAGTAACGCCCAGCGAAATTTCCGCTTCGGAGGTGGTGAAGCCTGGAATTGCGGCCGCCATTCTGATTCTGACCTACTAACGAGAGACCGTAGTTGGAAACAAAGGATTTATTCAGCGTGTTCCAAGGAGCTTGGATCAGAAAGGCGATCTGCATTTACCGCAATTACACCCGCTATCGTCGCGCACAGATTCCGCCGGCTCATAGGAGAGAGAGAGAGAGAGAGAGAGAGAGAGAGAGAGAGAGAGAGAG
>CM052200.1:3918280-3928854 GCA_028455805.1 Lasioglossum figueresi
AGAGAGAGAGAGAGAGAGAGAGAGAGAGAGAGAGAGAGAAAGAGAACCTGTACGGGGAGTGCGGGGCAAGTTTTAAACAGTGTCGCGACAACATTTACGAGAACGCGCGTGTATACGTAACTGCATTTACACTGAATCCTATTTACGGTGGGTAAAATCGCATCGGGGGGCTCCCATGGCAGAACTGCCTTGGGAATAGCCTCTGCGCAGTTATACAACCCCCTGCACACCCCGCGAACCCCCGGCCTAGTGAACAGACGCGGGTGCGGCATTTAGGCGGCCCGCGTATGCAGATGCACCGCTTGCATTTTTACGCAAGAACGCTGCGTGCCGCTGTTAAGCACTTTCGCGAGCTTCGGTATTTTTATCATCCCTCTTTGCCTCGTTTCCGACCCCGTTCCACAACCCCGCGTTCCACGGGGGCCGGCTCCTCTTCTTATTGTCGATGCGGCTTCGTCGCCGACTCCTACAACTCCAGGCTGATTTTGCGTTTCTAGCAGCCGCGACCTACGCGAAAAACCGAGCAGACCGGAAGTAACGCCACCGAGAGTTCACTGAAAACACGGCGCGCCCATCGACAAGACTAATAACACGAAAAAGGTTATTCCAGCAGAAACAAGTCTTTCGGCTACTCAAAATTATTATAAGTCGAAACGATTCCTATGTTACTAAATGTTACACTTTCGGTTCAATAATACAGCATCGGACGCTATCACCTTATCCTCAATGTTTGGATTAATTACAGGGTGATAAAGTTTATAGCAAAAGATCAAAGCAGAAGCATAAAAGTAACCGAATCGCTGCTGAACATCTTGTACGTGGCAGTAAACTTAGAACAGAAAGAACGACTCAGCATTTCCTCCTCACTTATTTCGGAAATGAAAGAACCATATTGCCGTAACCCGTTTAAAAAGGCAGTCTGCGAACGGAATTGAGCTAATCTCGGTGGAGCGAACGTACACGGAACGCGTGTCCAACGGCGAGTCGCCTGTTACACTTTGGACCCAATCCAACCGGCCGAAATTGCTCGGAAACGTAATAATCAATGAAGTTAGTACGAAAATTGTTATTACCCAATTAAGAAGCTGCAGCGTTCTTCGCATGGCCCGTTTATAACCGCGGTCGAAGAAACGAGCAACAAACAATAATTCAGCGTGTATTCTTTGTCGTTCGCGGCGCAATCGACGCACCGCACAGCGCCGCGGCGCCGGGGGAATCGAAATTACACCGTTTAAAGCAAACGCGCACTCTGGCTCTCTCGCAAAATCCCGACTTCCTTTTTCGATTTATTCGTCCGGCCTAGTATTTGTCCAGTCCCTCTCTCATTCCCCGTGACTCGCGAATGCCGCGAGTGAGCGCGTATTACTAAACATATCATTTATTCACCAAACAGTTGGAACGCACGTATGGGGCGGTCAGACCGACGCGCACCGTGCGTTGTGCACCTCACACAATAAAGCCGTCGGCGCGGCGCGTGTTTGCGAACATCGAATGGAATTGAATGCGAGCACGCGTTCGCAAATATCCGCGAATTCTTGCGGGCCTCTCCTTCGACGGTGCAATCGCCGCGCTACCAGCGTTACCCCCTACCCACGAAAAAACCCCTTTATTTTTTCAACCTCACCTCTCTGCCGGTCGATGCGGCCGAACCGCGGTCATTGTTTCTGTTTCACCGACCCGCGAACCCTCCGTTTGATACTGTTTGCCGGGACGAGTCCCAGTCACGGGGATTACGAGATTTCGGTATGTTGCGGCGCCAATGCGCTTCCTTTCGAAATTGTTGTACAGCTAAAGTTCTCCGAGCTCGCTAACAAAATCAACTTTGACACTGCAACTACCAGATAGATAAAGACGACTTGTTTACGCATCGCGTACAAATTCGATTCTCTCGAGAACTATTCAATATTGGACCAAGGTAATTCTTAGTATGTTTTATAATACCGCCCACTAATTTAACACGTTGACTAATTAACACTGGAATCAGGTCACCACAAGTTAATTTGCCGCCGCGCGTTTGTAACAAACGCCTGCACTGCTAGCAACTGGCTCCCCTAGATCAATAGCAATTGACGTGTCCGTGGTAGAGTACGTAAAATAAAGGGAAACTTCAATTTTTTAAATGAAATCTGCAGCCATATTTTGTATATTTGCACAGCCCTTGGTAAAGTTTCGAAACGAATTTTAAACTTTTTCACGCATCGAAAATTGTCAGATTGAAATACCCACACATGATCGAAAACATTTGAAAGGCGCTTCTAGCGGAAGTTACTCAGTATGCCAAGGACAACGTAAATATAGAAACATTTACCTTGCGCTCCATTGAAAAAATGAAGTTATTGTTCGTGTCCCACATATGCAGTGGAACCGAATCTTTTTATTCGCGTACTACAGCAAGCCCCCGCATACAGTGGAGCTTAAAAAGGTATCGCGTGGATTTGATAAACACGTTAATTATAGACTAAAATAATCATTTTTAGTGTGTCAACAGGTCTCTAAACGATCAGGTTTTCAAACAAATTTGATGAACCACCCTGTACATTGAACCAGCACGGGACAATCGTCTCGATCTCCAGCTTTTGTACACATTTTCACACAAGTCACTTATTAAATAAAGGGTTCTTAATCTCTCGCATAATCGCTCGCACAAAGTACAAAACGTGCCTGTGAACAGCAACGGCTCGCAGACTATTGTTCAGAGCTGTCGCAACACGTACGGTTTTTACCGCAGCCGGCCGATCCAAGGCATGCGATTTTTATTTTTCTACGGAGATGTTTCGCGCAAACGCGCGCGATTTCGCGGGTCTGTTGAACGGAAGCGGGAGAAAGAATGGAGGCGGCGATGTAGCGATCCGGCTTGCGGCGGTTAATATTTAACGACTCATATGGAGCGGAGGCGAGCGCGAGACGCGGAGAACGCTTCTGTAGCTGCGGCTGACATTCGAATAAATAATACAGCATGATAAATCGTTCGCCGGTTTAGCCGTGCATCTTGGTTCCGGTGGCACGACGCGCGGCAATGGCAGCAAAAGAAAGGAACGCGGGGGCGTACAAAAACCGGGCCAACTCGCGATTATTTCGACCGGCGTGTCCCCGTAGAGCGAGGCTTCAGGCGGAACGGTAATGAGATCTTGCGCTGCAGTTAATTTTGGAATCCAGACTCGCGAGGCGAGGCGAGGCGAGGCGAGGCGAGGCGAACAGTTCCCTGGTGGCCGCACGCACGGAGTCGAATGTAATCACAGTGTGGGACCGGATGCAGGACAGGCACTGGGTGCCTCGCCGAGGAGAAAAAACGAGGAGCGGGCCGCGGCATTTCGCGCAGAATGAAATTCCTATTCCGCATTGTCGGCGGTTTGCCACTGCAGTCGGCAAAGTGGCTGAAAAAAGCCCGCCGGGGATGGGGCCATGAAAATGTGCTGCGAAAGGCGAGACCGTACAACCCTCGGAAGCATATTTCGTCCTCCTCCGAGGAACACTTGCTCGAGAAATCCATTAACGGACCCGGTTCAGACGATTGCTGGGTAAATAGCGTTTCCTAATTCGCCGTGGAAATTTTTTAATCCCCGGGGCAACCGGGAACGCGAGAGGCGGATAAGGACCGCGATATTTTGGACGGTGCCCAACGCGCCCCATCGTCGAACCCGTGCGATACCACCGCGCGTTCTCGAATGCGGAATCTATACCGATCTAAACGCGCCGGAATTTAAATTAGAGTTTTGCCAAGCGACCTCGCTCTGCACGGTAATACGTACCGGAGCCGAATACATACAATTTTTCGATGTATTCTACCGACGGTTATGCATGGAATACTTTTCTCTTGTTGCATTTCGTAAGGGATCCTCTCCTCCCGGAATATAAACGAGCTTCTCCACTTTCAATTTGCTTCAAATAATTGCGAATCTATACTCGCGCTACCGCGTTTCGACAGCTGAACGCCCTTCATGAAATTAGAATTAGGTTGTACCAAAAATACGTTTCGTTTTCCTGAAATATCCACAACACGAACATACTAACATTATGCATGCACATTGCGGAATAAATTTTTGAGGATGTGTCAACGTATAAAAATACTTTTAATAATTCTAATAACTCTGATAATTCGACCGTTCATCGCAACGTGTAATCGTTAAAGATTTATTAACTACCGTGCGTGTGGTGCGAACATTAGGTTCCGAAAAACAATTACCCGGGAAGAAAAATGGCTACGTCACGAATGACAGACGTATTCGTGTAGGAGAGGAAGGTAGCCGAGCAAAAAATAATGCCTCCCTTTCGGTAGTACGAAATCGTAGCTGTCTAGCAACGCAAATCCCCCGTCAACTCGCATCCTGGTCGCTTGTTCGAGGAGTATTCCAGGCAGAAAAGACCTCAAATAGACACCGAGCCACGGATCCGCTGTGAAACGACGTGCCGAACGGAACAGGGAAGTTAAACGAAGCGAATAAAAGAATTAGACCAGGAAAATTGAATTCAGCTGGCTGAAGAGACGGAAGCTGAAGTGGTTCGGCACACAACAGCCCGCAGTCTGGAGCGGCGGGATGTATCAGCCGTACATCTTTAATCAACTCCGATTCGTCTTGTCGGACGTTGCTACGGGTTTCTCCTCCCCTTCACCTGCCGAGGTAATAACCATAACAGATCCGCGCGCGCGAAATATATTCCCTTTAAACAGGATTAGATGCAGCCGATCGTGCGAAAGAATCGGCTGATTGGAGTGCTTGGACTGTTGCTTTAATCAATCGACGTCAACCTCCCTTTTTCCCCTAAGTGGAAACAAGGAAACCGAGGTTTTCATAGTACCTCGTACGTCCTGGATAACGAAAGGCTATTCCTAGTGGCTATATAAAATTTCCATCAACCGGAAAACAAGTAGAACCGAATGAAAGCTCGACGCAACGAGACCGACCTGTCGGAGCAATTGAATAAATGCTGTTCGAATATATGTATATAATTCGTCTCTGTGATTTTAGTGGAATTTATGTTAGCGATACCATTCGTATGGAAATGTATGCACATCCTAAAATGCTTTGTAATCTTTGGATTGTACTTGAACAAAAAGTGTTAGAATTATACAAGTTGATTTCGCATAGACGCTATCAATCTTTCGCACTCGAATGGCGAGTCTAAGATGGCTGACTGCTGTAATAATTTGTCACGATGCTCAGGTGTTCGATCATCGAACCATCCACGAAGACTGCCAAGTATACGAAGTCAAGAGCGTTATCGGCGCGAGACACAAAGAGATAGGAAAGTAGCAAAAGCAGTCGGACAGGGGCATTTTTCCCTTTCGCACGAGTTATATACCACGGAATTTCGGTTCGTTTAGTTTGAGGCGAGAAAGCGCCCCCGGAAGCGAGGAGTTAACCCACGCGAGGAAAAGAATCCTAGCGTTGAATTGGAACAGGGGGCAATGGAAGGTCGGGGGTTGGGTGAGCGTCGGGTGCAAAACGGGCATCTATAAGGACAAGAAATCGAGCACTAGGAGAGAGGACAGAGAGAGAGAGAAAGAGCGAAGGAGAGACTCCGGGGTCGGTGGTTCGGGCTGGTCTCTCGGATGCCCGCGGCTGTTCTGGTTCTAAGATTACGATCATAACGAAAAACCTTCTCGCTCCCATTGGCCGTCAACTCTGCCCCCACACCCCAACCCCTCGTTCTCTCTTCCTTCGCTCGTCCTTCCGACCCCTCTGTCTCCGTTTGTCCCATCCGGCAGCCTGTTCCCTCTCCTTTTTCTTCGTGGCGTCGTTCTCTGTATGAGAACGTCCGGCGACGGCTGCATCGCATAGAGCATTGCGCGGCACGGCATGCATTATGGAACGAGCGGGCAACGATTCTACCGGAAAAATTGCGGACACGCGAGACGGACGCGATCTGCAGCCTGACTACCTACCTACGTAGATATGTACCTAAGCACCGAACCACCGCGCTCTCTCTCCCATCTTCTCTCTATCTATCTTCTCCTTTCCTCTCTCTCTCTCCCTCTCTTGCCGGGGTTGCTCCGCGCTAGTCGCCGGAGAAGATTGCTTTCCTATATTGCATCCCCGAGCTCCTCCACCCGCCTCACCGCCCCTCGGTTACGGCTCCTTTCCATTTTAGAAGAAACGACCGAGAGAGATCTCTATAACACGGATCTGGCCACCCGCTGATACCGGACCCGATCATACACTCGCTGGCAATAAGCGAGCTGTTTACGCGGCCAACGGATGTCTACCGACTTCCGTCGATTCCTCAGATTTTATTTCGTCCCCTTACCGACCCTACCAGTCTGTACAAGGCACCTGGAAAAAATGTACGAGCCGTTTCACGCCATCTCGGCCGACAAAGATAAGAGACCCGGGTTTTTTTTTATGTCTTGGCGAAGAAATTCGAAGTTACGCGTACGTAATTCTATCGCTTGTACTTGGAGCTGGTCTAACTCAAATATAAACAAATTTAATAACGTAAAAATATTTTTAACGATGACACAGCGATTTCGTTAATATAGAAATTAATTGGATTATAATATAAAATGGAAACTTCATTATCGAGTAACTAACAGAACCCAGAACCATGCCGTTAACGACCTAGAATTCGATCCGGCATAAAACTCAAATTAAAAGGAAATTGTTACTAATAACGCCGATTGCTTCTGTGAATACAATTGGTGGGACATACGGCAAAGTTCGCGTGGCGTATTATTAAAATCGCGATGCGAATTTGACGATCAGCGTAAACTACGAAGAAGAGAACCGCTCGGGCCGAAGCGGTCTCGCGAGAGCGCGAATGTGCGTGAATTATGGCCGGTCCCCGCGGCGGAGGGTTTAGCGAGGGAAAATTGTTGTCGTTAACCGTGGAGGGTAATCAGAAAAGGAAGAACATCTGTTGCGTTGTTGACAGTGACGCAGCGTGATGCCAAGCGAATTTGTCGTCGCCGGGAAATTCCGCGCGAAGTAGCCGCCGGGAGGCGATGATGAAACGCCGACGCACATCGCGTCGGGACGAGAGCTGTTTTTAAAAGAAATATTCAACGGCGGGCCTGTAAATGAGAGAGCGAGCCCGCGGAGAAAGAGAAACGGACGGAGAAAGGAGCGAGTCATGGTTGCTCGTATGCCACTGGTCGTCCCATTTGCGTCAGAGGAAAGCTCGGGTCGCGTCGAGGGGGAAAGGAAAAAGGGAATATGACATCCATCTCCCTCCGTTGGGTCCCCGATGTTATGAAGAACCGGCAAAGTGACAACAGCCGTGCAGCACTGATGAAAGAGAGGATACCGCGTAATCCTCCCGAGTCCGGTTTTCGAGAAGGGTTTACGTCGACAAGATGGCTACGGTGCCGGCGGTGTTTTAAATTTAACGGCGCTCGGAAATAAACCGCGGGCATGCCGTCGAAATTCTACGCGCGTACGAGCGACGCGGCTCTTCTGGCGAAATCAAACCGGTTCCGAACGATATCCGGCGCGATTTTACTGACCGAGCAACTTTGTCCTCGTCGTCGTCGTCAACCACCCTCCGGCTTCCACGGATCAGCGAGATGCTCGAAACGCGTCCGGTTACGACAAAACCGGTGGGTAGGTATGCGCGTATATGTATATCTGGTCGATCTTCGTCCTCGGCACTTCGGAACGGAGACAGACGCATTTCGAACGATGTCTATTTTCCTTTCTTCGAAGCGAGTCGGTTTTTTCCGGTCGAAAGTTATCTGCTTTCATCGGCGCGTCGCGGGTCTTGGTACGCCGATAAAAGCGATACATCATGCTCGGTGACTGAAAATTGTCCAAGATAATCGTTCGCGAAAAATAAAACGACAAAGTGTCGTACAAAATGACGAGCACGCGTAATGACAGGCCGCTGGCTTCGGTTGGCAAGATTGATAACTATCCGATGCACCGATCGAAACGAGAAACCCATTACTTATCTCCGAAAGGACTATCATTATGCGCGTTCCTCCTCGCCCCGCTCTGCCACCGCGCCCCGTACGGCGAACACCGGCTCCGTACGATCCTCTACAACATTCGACGCATCGGATCGGTAGCATAAGAGTAATTAGTTGAAATTATTCCACGTCGAGGCTCGGGAAATGAATATAATCCGGCTAGGACGACGGTCGATAGGAATAATCGTTTCGCCGGATGATCATTTTGAATTGCTCGTCGGCGAAACTAGGGACCATAATTGCGCGAATTTTTGCCTGTTGCCGGCGCTCGTAGATCATCCGCGGCCATAGACGACCAACGATCAACGGCGATAATTTCGCGCGAGCATCTAGACCTTCCGAGAAGGCGAAATGTTAAAATTACGCGAATGCAATTGAGTCGATGTTAAGGATACGGTTGCTTGATCGGCAAGCACCAGCGACGGTGTAGGTAGCTTAACAGGTGCGCGACGATTCCAGAAACGGACAAGAACTAGATCGGGAACAAGGCGGGTTCCTTAAAGACGCTTACCTGGAGATGGAGCTGTCCGTTATTGTCCACCCATCCGATGACCATGTCGGCGCGAACCTTGTCGTCGTCCTTGGCGAAACCGAAACCCACGTAGCCGAGGGTTTTTACTTGGATCTCGAACATGATATCATTCTCGCCGGGCGTCCAAAGGACCAGAAACTTGTCGTCGAGGGCGGCGCTGTGTTTCCAATCGACGGACAGGACGCCGCCGTTGGTCAGGACGAACACGAGCAGGAAACACGACGCGATTACGGCTTTCATCTTTGCCTTCGTTCGATCCGCTTCAAAACATCTGCAATCAGAAGATTGTAGGTCATTAGTGGTACACGTTCGGACGTGATACTAATTATTTACTATGAACCAGTCGGAAATTATGGCATTGCATAGTGACGAACCTCTACATATTACCCGATAGGTTCTTATCATTAGCAACGAGATGCCAAGTAAATGCAACGTATTTTCGATAGCGAAATTAATTAGCGGCGTACGTTAAACGGTTTCCACTCGCGCGTTTCTTGCTTGCCCGCTTTTAATTATTCTTTTAATTTCGCTCGGTGTAATGACCGGACTGTGCGACACGGTACAGTTGCGAGTACCTCGTAAAGATCTTTAAAATAGACACGAGGAAGGAAACGCTGCGCAACCAGAGAAGTAGTTATACTTTCATTGGTATTGTAGAGTACGCGCAACAATTTTCTACAATAGCGTTTATTATTGCGCGACGTTTCTAACGCGAATCGCAGGAATAAAGGTTTGAAATACCGCTGCGGTCCTCTGCGGACCGTCGAGTCAACCTGCGAGCAGAAATGCCGGGATCGGTGGTTCAAAGAAGCCGGGCAAGAGAAAAAAGGACTTTTCACGCGCATCAAAGTCTCCTTTTTCAAAGCCCGTTGAACGGGTCCCGGCTCGCTCACCAATTTGCAAGCGGCGCAGCATCGGCCAACAGCTTCCGCAACGGCCGTAACGCCGCAATTACAAGTGCTTGGAATCCTTACACGGTCGGTGAACGGTTCCATTAACGCTGCAATTTTTCCGTAGTCTCCGGAGTTCTTCGAGCACCGTGGTATCGATGCGAATGGTACCGATGACGTCGAACACGGTCCCCGGTACACTCGCGTTCTCCACGCCGCGCCGCGCCGGCGGCCGATCGTTAGGCTTCTATTTAGAAGTTTTACGCGGCCATAGACGGGGCCGGGAGCAATATTTCCTTTAAATATTTTAACAACGCTCGCTCGCCATTAACCGCGTCGTTGCCGATGCACAGACCCAGGCCACTTGGCCCCTTTAAAGCATAAACGGCTCCCGATGCTACACGACCGGTTGTTGCTGCTGTTGCCCGGTCGATCTTTCCTGTTTCACATGCGACCCGTTTTATCGCGCTTAAGGGCGCTACCGTGTACTAACCGTACGCCCACGGTATTTTCACTCGTTTGCCGCGTAAAATCGTATTAACCTCTTTATCGTGTCGGTGCTCGCTCCAGTTGCCGCTCGAGATAGGGACAGGAAGAGTAACTGGCAGAGACAGAGAGAGAGACAAAGAGAGATATAGGGACAGAGGGACAACGGGTTGCGCGAGCCCGGTAAATTAAGTCACCGGTCGAAAATTCCTATCTGCCTCTCTGTTAATCCGACGAATCCGGACACGCTTGGACTGATTTATTTCACCGACTGCGTCTCCATGCGATTATAAAGTGATAGCTTTAACGTGGCGGAGCCATTATATTCGGTTAACCTAACGGGATTCGTCGTAATAAAGCCAGTTTAATCGGGTTACAACATATATTATTATTCAATTTCCTTTTTACTTCTGTTGGCACTCGAACGACAAAGCTTTCTAATACGAACCGCTGGAGGATTTAAAATTTCGCTCGCCATGCGAGGACACGTTTGTCGTCTGTAAAGACCGAAAGCACTGTACTTTCGCATGCTCGGAAACGCTGCAATTGGTAACGATTTTTGCAAGAAACTTTTCACAGCCATTAACTCACGACGGATTCTATTTATTTAAAAATTATTCATTTAAAAATCATTGGAAATGTTCCCTTTGTCAACTTTTTTGTTTCCGCTTTTATCAGTCTATTTTGCATTTGCACTCCCTACACAGAGAGAGAGAGAGAGAGAGAGAGAGAGAGAGAGAGAGAGAGAGAGAGAGAGAGAGGG